>ML806491.1:144296-161745 GCA_009831015.1 Picea engelmannii | reverse complement strand
GTGCATGGTGTATTGTGGTGTATTGGTGTAACTCTTATACTATTGTTCATTGCTGATTGGATATAATTGAATGGTTTAAGTATAAGTTAAAAAGGTTTTTAAATTGTACTTGATACTGATTCACCCCCCTCTCAGTATCAACATGAAGCACAAAGGCGGGTATTATTAGGCATTTCTAGGATGGTTTCACTAGTTATATGACTACACCTAACATTCAACCAATAGGTAAGTAGAAGTAGGTAGGCATTTGTATCCATTGTACATACCATTGCATATCATTCTAGTATAGTTGTAGTTGCATTTTCATATTTGTTTTGCTTCATTTGTATATATGTATGCTCATGATCATATGTTAGATTAGTAATGATTTTATTTCGATTTCAATGGAAAAAGGGTGATATGACCACCCTAGATGTTACTAATATATTTTGTTGAGATTTAGCAGGCGCAGGTCATACCAGAGATGCTGAGGTTCTCGTGCGCTCTACGGTGAGCACATGTCCTTGAGTTGGAGTCAGATGTTATCCCCTAGCCTAGGGATAACTAAGGAGACTGTGTCTCGAGGCCCATAGGTTCCAGACATGGAGTGCTGAGAGCCGGACAACCTAACCATGGCCCTAGAGGACCCCTCTTTTCTTCAAATACAGTCCACATATCGCCAACAACAATGTACATTACAATAGCTTGGTCCTGAAGTGGCAGTGGGTCTTGCTCCATGAGGTAATGAGTTTGGGTATCATGGTATGTATCACTTTGCTTTTTGAAGCACTTGAACATGTTGTATTGAATCATTCTTCATTTCATGATGTTTGCTTGGAAATTATGCTCTTTGCCTTGTTTAAACCTGTGAGGGTGACACAATGCCCTAGTAAGTTGATTTCCCTTTATCATAAGTTGCTACTGGGTGGGTCTTTGAAGAGACATCGTTGGTTCCCGCCATACTTACCATTTTCCATCTTTATTCCTTCCATCTCCCCATCTTTTGGGCGTTGGGATTAACTACACTAGGAAGGGTTGTACCTTACCTCGTGGGAAGAAGGGGCTAAAGGCCCATAGGGTAAAAGTAGCTATCAAGAGTTAAAATCCATTTTTAAACTTTCGAGATGCTTTGCCCAGGGATACCCGAGAGAGCAGTGAAAAGATTCCCAGTAAGAAAATGAGACCCGTAAGATATCGTGAACACTCAAGGTTTTAGTTGATGGAAGAGGTCTCATCACGAGTTGACCTATTATGACCATGGACATATAGCGGTATGAAATTACCACCTATCTGGTCACTAAATTGGGGTAATGGCTCTTGGTTTTGTAGTTAATAGAAATGGGGTCTCATCACGAGCCAACCTTCTCATTTCCGTGAACTGATTTGTGGATGATACTGACACCTCTAGTCACCAAGCCATGACAGTGGCCCTCAACTATTGGCTTATAGCACAAGAGAAAAAGATCAAAAGAAAGAAAGCTAAGAATAAATGACAATGAATGGGCTAGGAAACAATTGCATCCATGACAAGGTGCAACTCACCCTCCACAAAGGCACCCATAGGTAAGACTCTACATTTCCCTGTTATCACATGCACCCCATGCCACCTCATACACTTGCATGACTTGGACCAGAGTCCACCAAGGAAACACCCCAAAATTAAGAGGGATTAGCCCAATAGGACACCTTGAGACCCTCTCCAAACCTAAACTTGTCAAATTGCATAACGTCTTTGAGCATTTGTTTGGGGTTAAGGGGGGTTTGATGCACATGTTCGGGTGATTTAATTATTGGATGAGTTTTACATGCTATGATCCTTGTGACTTATGAACCCCTAGAGGGCATACTTCTTGTCTCTATAGGACCTTGGCCAGTAGACAGGTGCACATGAGGGAATGATTAGCTCGAACCTTCACGAGGGCTCAAAGCCCATAGATGGACGTTGAAACCCCAACCAGGGGGTAAGAAGAGATTGAAGTCTTGCACCAAAAGAAGGAAGGAAGTTGCCTTTGGAGGCACCTTGGTAGACCTAGACCCACGAGATCTTTCTCCTCCCAAATGGACGTTATCCCTTGAGGGCCTTGGACGCCATCATGGATACCCTAGATGTCATCTTGGAGGACATTTATGAGGCATTGGCACATGTGGGTAGGGTTTCTAGCCTTTGGAGGCCCAACGTTTCACCTTCCCTGCCCAACGTTCCATACTTAGGGATCAATGTCACCCTAGTGGGACATGACGTCACCTCTGGAGTGATTCTTAGATGGAAATTAATTTAGTTTTTTCCATATTTAATTTTTGTAAAAAACTGACTAGGTCAGTCGTGTTTTATGACCTAAAACTTAATTAAGGTCAATTTTTTGTATAAATAAGACAAAAGTGACATTCATTTTAGAACATAACTTGTCCTTGGAGACAAGAGGACTGTAATTTTCTCCCTCTTGAGGGGTTATTGGTTGAAACAAGGAAGACACGTCTCTCTTTTAAGGCTTACATTGACACTAGGATCAATTTTGTGAAGTAATTGGGTAATCTAGCATTGTTCTACATGATTATTCTTGGTGCAAGTAAATTTTTTACCTTATCATTGTTTAATGGTTATACTAATGGTTTGCTTGTTCATATAAGATTATGAAATTTCATGTTTAATTAATGCTTGAAGTAAGAAAATTAAGGTGCTACTTTCTTTCTTTTCATTTTCCAAGCTTCATTAAATTGGTCTAGTAACTAGTGCAACCTCTAGAGCCCTGAAGTGTTATCACTTTAGAGGTTTGAATTACGTTATTGTTGCATAAAACTTCCATCCAAAATAAATCTAAGGAGAAGGAGGCGCTAGGGCCTAGAAGTGCCTACACCCTAGGTTCCTATCTTCTTGTGGTCAAAGGCCTAAGGGGACTTAAAGTGCTATTCCTCCTAAGCCCTTTTTCCCTCTTGGATTTTGTGCACTATCATTTATCATCCATAGGAAAAGCCACCAACCTTGACTCCATTACCCCTAGAAGGCACTAGTCATCATCCCTTATCCCTTGACAAGGATCATCAACTTTTAAACTCAATTCTCTACTTGATACCCTACTAACCTTAACTAACTTGCTAACCTAATCTATAAATAAAAACACACAAGTTGTTGCTGTCACAATCACTGCTACAACTGTCATTTTGCAGCTTATATCAACCTACTAACCATCTAAATCAGCCCATAATTTGTATAAGGCAAGGTACTATCAATAAGTGTTAAAGTGTGTGTTTAATTTCCTTCATGAAGTACATTTCTGAAGCTTAATTATTTTTTTCATTACTCCGATTTGTTGTTGTTACATTTAACTTAGACAACCTGTTTAAATCCAATTGTTGGTTGATATATTTAGAGAACTCACATAAGACAAAGTATTATCATTGATGCTTTAAATACTTGTTCACATTGTCTACATAAGTGTGTTCTTGTTGATACAAAGTGCAACTATTATCATTTTCTCATTGCTATCATTTACTTGTCATTCACTGCATACATAGACTGCTAACATATATTTGCAAGTTTATTGTCTTGTTGAAGCATCATTATCATTTTTTACTTGCTATAACATTTATTGTTGTCGTGGTTAAGGGAAAGTACACTTTATTCCCCTTTTCTTCATCCAACAAGAATTAAACCTGATTTGAGTGACCTAGAGAGAGAGGGGTAGTTTACCTTGTCCTCTTCCCTTCCTCAAAACCCCTAGGTCTTGGGATGTCTCCCTTCGAGTAGGTATTTCTTCCTCCTAAATAGAAAGAGGAACCATGTTGAGGTGACAGTGACAAGATTACCTCCGTGTTACACCAATCTCGACCTACTTTCCTTTAGGCTTTGCGCAAGTATATATTGCGCAATAACATGCCTTTCTAAGGTCCTTCTTCTTTGACTACTCTGGAGATGCCTCTCCCCCTGTGGAACCTTCTCCTTTGGGCTTCCTAGCATGAGAAACTAGGGCATGATTGTCTCATCACTACCTCTTTTCTTGTTCCCAGAATCTAACTGAGCCTCCTCCTGGATGCAATTGACCCACAGTCTGTCAAATGATGGCAACTTCTCGCATGCACAAATCCCTTGCAGAAATGGTTCCCAAGACCCGGGAAAACCATTCAATTCCACATTGACCAACTCTGTGTCATCAACTACCTCACTAATGGCTACAAGTTGATCACGAATCTGAGTGATCCTCATGAGATAGCTAGCAATTGTATTTCAATTGGACATCTCCACTGATCGAAGCTTATGCCTCAAAATCAACTTTCGGTTTTCATTCTCGCTTTGGTACAGGCCCACCAAAGCATCATACATATCTTTTGATGTCTTCTTCTTGGAAATATGGGGAATCAAGTGATCCTTCACAGAATCCAACAACACCCGCTTGGCCTTCACTTCCCTCTTCCTATGAGTTGCCAATTCTTGTGCATCATTGGGATCTAGAATCACCATCTCAACGTACTCTTTGAGATCATTCTCTTCTAAGAGAAAAATAATCCTATCCTTCCAGGCCCGAAAATTTGTGCCCCCCTCCAACCTGTCCTCAACTCTAAGAGTGCCCACCATTGTGTCCAAATGAGAACACAAATTTGCAACAAATTGTGTCTCAAGAAGATGAATTCCTCTCTCTAGAGCCTATGCTCTGATACCATGTCAAAATTTTAAGCATTTAATGCATTCAATTTCAGATCTGAAAATTACTTCCAACTGACCTCAAACAATAAACTAGGGATGTTATCTTTGAATAATTTTACACTGAAATTATGACAGAAAATTATAACAGAAGCACAAAGATCAGAGAGAAAACATCCATGCACAAGAGACACAAATTTATGTTCAGTGAAATTTTCAGATTGAGAAATTCCGAGGAAAAAAACTAGTCCTCTCAACAAATTACAACTTCAACAAAAATTCTAGAAAACTTCCAACTTACAAATCTGCTATTGTACCTTGTTGATGTCACCCTATATGGCCTTCTTGATCCACACATGTGGTATGACTTGCAATTAATGAGTTGTAGAGATCCGTGCAGGTCCCACACGTGCAATTGTCTTCTTCTCTCAAATGTGCAGTTGTTTCCCTCACATGTGCGACCTGTCTCCTTACATGTGTGGCCTCTTTCTCTTGGCATAAAATCATAAAAACCCTAGGCTAGATTTTCCAAATTGAAGAATGTCCTTTGCTGAAATTTGCAATCCCAATCTCCTTGGCAACAGTGCTCACTCACTCATGCCAACACCATGATGCCAAAATAAGATGTCACTATGAGATGTGTGGTGCCTCCTTAGATTGTCTCTCCTTTTATAGGAGTCTAAGAGTGAGTTTAGGAACCCCTTCTAAACTCAACATTAAGTTAGAATTGTTTATTCCTCTAAGCCCCAACATCTAGGTGTGAAGCACCAACAACAACAATTCTAAGCCCCAACTCCATACAAGGGGGATTTTCACAAAATAAAAAATGTTATGTGAGTGCCAACAAAGATTCCCACATACCCGACACCAAGGCTAATGTGAGAATACCTGCTTGATGCTATAAAAACATCAACTTGAAGTTCCTGCATTAGAAAAACAAAAAAAAAACAAGATGATGAAAAATGCTATCTCTGACTTTTTACAAGAAAAGCTATCTCCTACTCAAAACTCCCCAAACTACTCTAAGCTAAAATAAAGCCAATAACAAGCAACCGGATTGAGTGCCACAAGGATTTGCAATTGTCCTTAATCATCCAAGTGTCTCCCAAAAGCAGAACCTTCCAGGACAGTGGGGTAGTGAAGAAGTGGTAGACAGCCTGAGATCATGACCAAAACACCTTTGCAGATTGACATTTTCAAAAAACATGTTCTACCATTTCATTCTTGTCACAGACAACAAACACAACATCTGTCACACCAATTCACAAGTATATGATAAAGATCCATTTATCTGACCAAGGATCTTTATAATATCCTTGTATCCTTTTAGTGTTCGTTATTTGTCTGACCATTTTTATTTACAATATAGGATGGGTTTGACACTTGAGTAGTGCCGGTAATGTTTTCATTCATATTACATATAACAGAAATAGACTATGTGATTGAAATGGCTCAACAAATACTATGCAAATATTCTTGAGGTTGTTGTTGACTCTGATTGTTGACAAAAGAATTTAAGTCTATGTGAAGGAGATGCCTCAAGTACACCTCCTACTTAAAGACTTTTCATGTATAGACTAATAGCATATACTATGACTGACATGCCAAATGCATCCACGAGGTCTTCACTTAGTGAGCTTGTGACATAGCACGTGCGTTCATGGGATATTAAAGAATATCCCTAATTTCACTAGATATTGATAAACACCTCCCAAAATCCTTATGTTGAGCACCCTTCCCAATAAAAAAACCCTATTTTTACTAGATACCTCTTTTTATACCCTCCAATACTTATAAGCCCTCGGATACCTTGCATCCTCGCCAATATCTACAATATATTGACCTTATTTTTCTCAATTTAAAAAACCCATTTATGAATGAATGTGATAAGATATTGGTCTACAAGGTGAATCCCCTATGAATGTGATAAGATATTGGTCTACAAGGTGAATCCCCTATGGGCTACTAAAAGATGTGTAGGTGGGGAAATTGTTAGGACATTATGAATATCATGTATGCATTATCTTCTGGTTCCTACTCCTATCTCAAACTAATTAATATTTCCATAGAACCCTAGCTTTATCTACATTTGGCTTCATTTGAAAGGTTGAATGGTAATAAAGAGTTTTCCTAGGACTTGTTGAGATCGAAGTGTTGTTTCAATATTCAAGTCATCAAGAATACCAAGAACAATTTGGACAATTTGGATTTTGAGCTGGAAAAGTTCAAGGATCAAACATCACTCCATGCTTATTAGGAACCCACATTCTATCTGTTTCTTTCTAAACCTGCACTTCAATTAATCTTCCAAGTCTAAGAGCAAAAATGCAAATCTTGGGAAAACTAGGGACTTCACCCATTGTTTCCTCAATGATTGTCTATCTGTCTTTAGGCTAGTGCTTTTCCAAGAAAGGGGGGAATCCATAATAGGATCACTAATCAATGCTTACACTGTTGTTACAAAAATCAAATTAGTGAAACAAGGTATTTTTTGGGTTTTTAGATGTTAAGATGGTTGATTCTGGAAATATTAGTGCCCAGTTTTTGAGTTGTGGAACCTGAGAAACAAATGGAACTTGAAAATATATGAAGAAGATGTGATAAACCACTTAGAAGCAAGTATTATAAGTCGTGAATAGATGTAACATATTTATGAAATCCTAGTGAAATGTACGAAAGAGGGTGCAATGACACATCCATCAATTCATTGCAGTCATATAATCCATCTAGCATGAATTATGAGTAGTTGAACGATCCTTCTATTGGATGAACCACTCCTTAATACATCAAGATTAAGATTTGATATGAAAATATTGGAAGAGGGTTATTACAATTTATAACCACCCTTTAAATCCTCTTTTTGTAGTGAAAAATCCATAGTAACAACAAAGAATAGTCATATACATAAGATATGACAACAATAAATTAAATGGTGACCTTATAGATAATAGATGAAGGCATTTTCTAACTGTTCTATGAAATGTCTTTTTTTGCCGGAATCCGACGATATAAATTTGCGCAAAATCACTATTTTTTATTGTTTAAAATCCATTTCTGAATGTAGAAATGGATTCAACATGGCAAAAAACCCTTGGGGTACTCATATTATACATAAATAATCACTCAAATATGTGGATCTAACAATTTCTCGCCGGATTTCAGGCAAATGTCGTCGGAAAATATTGTTGGAAAAGAGTCATTTCGTAGAACGTTTAGACTACGACATAGATGAATAAGGTGGAAACTCCAATTTGATTTAACCCTTACAGAAGCAACTAGAAAAGTGTACTCGGTCTTCTCTTATTCTAAGAATCCTCCCTTTGCAAATGCAAGGTGATTGACTTTTATAGAGTTATTTTCCTTGACTAACTTCCATTAAAACAATAAAAGAACTCTCTAGATAGTCTTTGGGATGAAGTGCTTCACATTGATGAAGTAATTTGATTGGTTGACATGCTTTGAATGGATTAAAATCCCACATGTCCATTTCCTAAGCAAAGCACTCCCATAGAAAAATGAATTGTCCCTCGATTGTTGGGTCATTTATTGGTTATGGATCCACTGAGTCAACCAATGAAACTACCTTTACCCCTATTGTTGGTAGTGGATAAACAGGTTATGTTGTGAAATAACTTGAGCCTATGGGAAACAAGCTTTGCTTGAACTATTGCGCTACTATTGATTCAGAGTCTAGTATTGTCACCATTCATTGATTTTGGTATGTAATGAAATGTAATAAGTAGGAATATTGTTAGCATTCTTGGGGCTTGTACCTATTTTCCACCCAAGTTAGCTGAGAGGCGATCATGACAAGGGGTGACTAAGGGCTTTAGAGAAATAGCGGTAATAGTATTAACAACATATATAATTTAGGGGCAACCAACAAATCTTGCAAAAGGAGAAATTTTGTAAGTAATAGGATCTTGAGAAATGACTCTATTATATATGTGAAAACCTATAAAAGATTACCCTTTAGACTTGACTCTAAATGGTTTGAAAGTGCTATAATCTAAACTTCTTTTCAAAATATTTTCTTTTCTATGACCGAATGTCCTTTCTCTTTTCCCTTAACACTTAAGAGATTTCAATAACTTGTTTTAACATATATAAGTTATTATGTTGGTTCAATTGTTAATATGTATATAACGGATTATGTTAGTTCAATTGTTAATATGTCCATAAGAGATTGAAAGAACATGAAAATAAAGGTTCAAAGTTAACTTATTAATACATAGATAATATAATCGATTGAAAGAAGTTGTTAATACATTTATAAGAAAGTTTATGGCTTTGGTTCTAACTTTGCTTATAGATTTTCTTTGTGTGGTTGGCCTTAGCTCTTGCACCCGATGCTTCTGGGTTAGGTGCTTCCATTACTACTACTTATTCTTATCCTACTATATTTCATGTTGCTAGTGGGCCTGGTCTTGCTCCCTATGATACTTGCACTTCCACCTTTGCTTCTAGATATGTAAATGTAAGGTATGTTGGATGGGTGTTATAACATCTTTTGCCACCACAATAGTTGAGATGCCTTTGTTTGTCCTTCATCTCTATCATATCCATCTTTGGCAACTTGGGCTTGTTGCCGCCTTTATACACAACTGGGTGACGTGGGAGAAATATTCAATCCACTTGGTGTGTCCTTACAGGCAAGTCTCGAGTCAAGGCGTTGTCACTTGATTCTCAAATCCTCCGTCTAGGCCAACTCCTAGTGAATCCAAGGGGGGTAGTCCCTAAAAAAAATACTAAGGCTTGAAAGATAGTCTAAGTACAAAAAGGTAAATCTAGGAGTTTATTGCAGTAAAGACAATCACAACAAGAATAAGTCTACACTAGCAACATATACAATTCATACATTCATTGAAGTAAGAGGATCATGGAAAAGATATTCAATATAAAATATACTTTCACAAGAGATAATTAAAGGATATTGATGCCTGCAAGTGAAATAACCATAAGCATGAGAAATACTTCAGATGAAAATAAAATTTTCTTTGCAAAATGAAAATTTTGAAGCAAATGGCTTCTTAGTATGAAAAGTTGAGACCAGTGCCAATGAAATAATACAAATTGCTAATGAAGGTGTGATGTACCATGTGGGTATTGTCTTTGAGAATTTTAAAGTTCGGTTAATGTGATTTTTTTTTATGAAATTTCTTGAGATGCTTGAAATAAACTAAGCTAATGTGTGGCCTCTCTAGAGGCTATCTCTTTGGTTGGAAATATGTGGAGAACTTTCCGAATCCCCAAAGGCTTCACCAACAAGTTCAATGAAGGTGTTAGAGGTCCAACATGTTGATAACCTAGATCTCAAAGTTCTCGTCTAACTTCACACACTCCCTTCATGCAGTTTCCCTAACATTGAGATAACACCTATTGAGATTGTCTTATTAAAACTACTCCACGTTGACCAACCCTGGTTCTGATGAGTTCCCAAGATAGAGCTAGGCTCGCAGGGGTTCAGAGCATACACCGAGGAGCTGAGGGGAGGGTTTATTTTAAACAATAAAATAAAATTGCATGAAACAAATTGTAGAAAATGAAATGTTGTGCTAATTACTAAATCCACGCTGACCAGCCTCTTTGCAGAGGAGCTGAGGGGATTGGTTTATTTGCCAACTTGAAATTGCATAAAAGTAAATATTTTTTTAATTACTATTGTCCACACTGTCTAGCCTCTTTGCAGAGGAGATGATGGGATGGGTTTACTTTCCAAAATTGAAATGCAAAACTAAAATTGAAAGATTGTAGCAAAAGGAAACTAATCTATTAATTAAAAATTACTTTGCATAATCCAAAAATCTAATCCAAGATTGTTTGTGTAGTGTTTATGATAGATTTTATTGTTGTTTTTATCTTTTTAGAGTAGTGAAATGAAAAAACACATGAAACACACCACAAAAATGGGACATAGAGACAATTACTCCCGAGATAGGGGGGATTGAGGTGGGCACTGATTAGTCCACTTATTTCTTTGAGATTACAATTTTTTTTGAAGAAGATTTGTGGCCCTTTTATTAGTGGTGGGGGACCATCAAACTTACAATATGATATAAAATAATGATTTAGAAGAAAGGTTAGGTGCCTCGGGTGGTCTCGGAAAGTCTGATTCCTTGAAAATGGGTAGTGTTTCCCCTTGGTTGTTCACTAAACCTACAAAAAAAAGAAGTTAATGTGGAGGAAAATTCCCCAAATTACTTTGGGACAGCCTGCAAAAACGATGTTAGAAGATGAGAAAAATTTATTCAAGAAATCCTATGATAAACTTGTAAGTTAGCAAGCAAAAAAACAAGATTTAGACACACTTTCTTAGTGGTTTTGTTTGTTATTTTACGACTGCAAACAAAGTGGCACTAACTTTTCTAAATATGGACTTAAAGCCCCTAGAAAAATAACTACTTCTAGCCTTTTAGAAATTTTAAAAAAGGAAGCATGCTAAAAGTAACTTTTCTTATGCTAGATCTATCTTTGAGATGAAACTTTAAGGTACAAAATTAGATCTAACTTATCTTTGCATGCAAATAAAGTTTACTTAAGATTTAACTTTGAAAGAAACAAAACTTTGATCTTGCATGCAAGTAAAATGGTAACCAAAGAATATGTAGAATTTTTGTGAGAAAGAGAAAGGAATAATCTTGTAGCCTTGGAACCCTTGGGCAATGGGGTCTCTAGATGAATTTAGGAGGGACTATGTCTATTAAATCCTTGAAGTTGTAGAGGAGACAAGAAAGTTCCACCACCACTCCAAGCTATGAGAACTTGTAAGCTTTAAAAACTTGGCAATAAGATTTGTTAACAAAAATTGGTGTCACCTACAAAAGAGGTTTGAAAACAATATATTAGTTAACCGAAACATGTATACAAATCAAAATCTCTAAATATAAATGAACAATAGGATTTAACAACAAAGCTAGATAAAATTCTATCCCACTGAATGATAGCACCCTTTCAAAGGCCAAATCAACAAACTTAAAGCAAGAAATTAGGCAGGTATTACCTCATAGATTAAGTAGAAATGACATCAAGCATCCAAACACATGTATAACACACCTTCTTGACCTCCAAAGTCTTTTTATTCCAAATGAAAGTATTACAATAGTGTACAACCACAAGTAAAAATCCCCAACTCCAACCCCTTTTACAACGGAGGAGAATGCTTGGTTAAATAGTGAACTGGGTGTAATGTCCCTTTCCAAATAGGAGCTCCAGAGAGGAGGCTTAATGGTCTAAACTACCCCGTTAGACTATAGCCAGGGCCAAAGAGGGGTAAACAGGGTTACTAGAGGTCACTCCAGTCACAGGCATTATATTCAGAAAGTGACATTGAGCTAAAAAGGGTTAAAATCTCTTTTAAGTCATTATGAGCTAAAAATAGAAGTCAACAGTGAATTAGGGTTTCAACAGTGATTTAGGGTTTTGGAAGTCAACAATGAATTAGGGTTTCAACATGATTTAGGGTTTTGGAAAGCTATAAAGGAAGGGCCAGTGACCTAATTCATTATTATGTAGATTATGACTTGTCATTGAGGAGAAGAGGCGCATCTCAGGAGAGATATTTCAGTGGATTCCAGGAGGAAGACACCAGTGGCTGATTTCGGTGTTGAGAGACACACCATAGTCACCGGGAAGATCATTCATGGCTTCCATCATTCTTTAGTAGCAGTTACACAGTGTTCAGTAGCAAGGGTGCATTCATCTAGAGTGAGGGCGCAACTTCTGAGAGGGTTTTTAGTCGACTTATCCCATCCAAGGAGAATTCATAGATTTCCCTCTGACCCATTTTAGAGGAGGGAAAGGCACATCTTTTTCCTAGTCCCTCATCAAATTTCGACAGAGGAATCAACTGGGATGCATTTTCCAGACTTGGACGTGCGACACTTTTGGCAGGCACATTTGGGGTTCTAGAGCGAGCATCAGACTAGATTCAGGGAAACCCTTCCGACCTATTTCCCAGTAGACCAAGGCGGTCATTTTGAGACATATCTCATCCAATTTTGACAGTGTAATCACTAGGATGAATTTTTCCAGAAGAAGAGGGCGCATTCCCCTAGGGGTATCCATCCGGGGTCCAAATTCATCAGCAGAGGGGTCCGACATATACCAGTACTGAGGATTAGAGCAGGGCGCATCATTGGGGACAATTTCCAGGCCGTTTTGAGAAGTATAGCTCCCAGGGAGAACTTTCCAGACTTCCAACAGTTACTGTTAGAGCTTCCATAGTCCTAGCGCATCCATTGATTCCGCAGTGCTCCCATATTCCGGGTATTATCTTTTAGTTTCTTATTTGTATTTCGGCTATGATCCTTTGTATGTTGATCTAGTCAAGTATTGTCAGTTTATTTAGCTGCATTCGACCATTTTTTGATCCACAGAGATATCATAATACAAACTTTGCAGTCCTTTGTCACATTTATTATTTGTATGATCATTTATATGTTGTGAACCATTGATCCTACACACACATTAGCAGTGTTTCCTAGAGTAGCCAGGTCAGGAACATTACAATGGTATCAGATCTTTAGTCCTGCCAGCCCGTGACTAAAGAAAATGAGTGTAACAGAAGATCCAGAGGGTCGTGAACACGTAGGTGACGAATATGCCACTTACAACAGGCATAAGGAAAGAAGGCATAGGCCTAATTTCCCCCCTTTTCCTCCTAGCTCAGAGGAAGAGGAAGAGGCACACAAAGAAGCAGAGAGAAGGGCATAGAATAAGGCTAAGAGCAAGGCTGAGAGGATGCTAGGAGATAGATATGAGTGACCAGAGGGCAGTGACAAATCCCCCGTAGATCTAGAGACAACTTTCATGCAGGTTATCAACGATATGTTAGCATGTCAATAGACTATGTCTCAATCCTTGGCACATGTGGTTGATATATTGGCTAGAGTGGGCACCCCAGACACACAAGTCCCGCATGTAGCATAGGGGAACTCAGGAGTAGGCAGTAGACCCCAGTCACCCTCTCGCACATACACCTCTACAAGTAGGATTCCCAAACCCTTGTTTCCCAGTTTCCAGAGGGCACCCCCGGTAGAAGCACTACCATCGATAGCACAGAGGCCACCCACTCATGCAGACGACATTGCAGATTATAGGAGGGAGTACGTAGCATTGGGTCGTGACTTCCATCAGGACATGACCTTAGTCAAGTACTGTGGACTTAGGCTTAGGAACCGACCCAGAGAGCTACAGAGGGGAGGACCACAACAACAACAGGGGCATAACCTCGATTTCATCTGAAAATTTGGCAAACTCACCATCCCTTCTTTCAATGGATCGCCCAAATACACCGCCAGAGCTTGGGTACAGAAGCTGGACACGTATTACAAGCTCAATCAGATGACCGAGACAGAGGCCATCAGTTTCAAGACCTTACACTTGGAGGGTGAGGCACATGAGTGGTGGTATCATGGACTGGTGACATTAGGTCATAGTCGCATCACCTCCTATAGGGAGTTTACAGATAGGCTCATGGATAGGTTTGACAGGAAGGATCCCGAGATACACTTCAGGGATCTATCCCAGTTGGGACAAACTGGCACAACAGAGGCATTCATCACAGAGTTTTAGCGGGTAGCCGTGGCAGTGACAGATATATCAAATCCCAGGGTGATCATGCTATTCACAGAAGGAATCACAGAGCATTTTAGAGGATGGGTGAAGTCATACATGCCTCCCACTTTGCAGGATGGCATCCTTCGCACTCAAGATATGGTAGACTCAGTGCCAAAGACTAAAAATTTCTCCAAACCATTTGTGCCCCAGAGAGATCGAGACAGGAAACCATTCCAAAGAGAATGGAAGGGCAAGGAGAAGTTGGATGATGATACTAGGTAATAGCTTATGAGGAAGAAGCTTTGCTTTAGCTGCAGAGATCCTTGGGTCCCAGGCCATAGGTGCATGGGAAAGGGAGAGATTCATTATATTGAGGTAGCAATAGATAGCGTGGAAAGTGAGGAGGAGCAGGACAATGGATCCACTAGTTTAGAGGAGGAGTCAACACCAACAGAGGAGAAACCTCCTCATAGACCATCGACACCGGCAGGAGCCCATCCTCCAATAGTCCCACAACCACCAGAGCAGGCTAATAGGAGGAAACTAGCGAAGGGAGGAGTCATAGCCACACTTTCTGGTGTTCCTAGGTATGATACCCTCCGTATCAGAGGGATTATTTAGGGGCAATGAGAAATCACCCTAATATATGGTGGGGCCACCTACAACTTTATCGACGCTTCACTAGTATCGAGGAAGACACTTTAGACAGAGGAGTTTGAGGTGTTTGATGTTGCGGTAGCAGATGGCCACAGAGTGGAGTGTCTAGACAGAGTTCCAAACTTAGAGATGAAGTTAGGAAACTACACAGTGGGAGACACATTTTATGTGGTTGACCTATCTGACACAGATGTGGTGTTAGGAGTTCAGTGGATGATTACCTTGGGAAAAATCACTACCAACTACAAAACCTTGGAAATGGGATTCAAAGATCAGGATGGGAAGAAGGTTGTTCTAAGAGGTATGTCGACAGGAGCACCCAAGACAGTTTCAGCCAAGAGGATGGAGAGGATATTCAGACATGGGGAGGTAGTATATGCCACATAATGCTTGATCACTACTCAGAAGGATTTAGAAGGTCGACAATAGTACCATACAGAGATCAAGAATTTATTAGGATGACATCAACAGGTCTTTGAGGCAATTCCACCAGGGAGACCACCTGACAGGGGGTTTGAGAACACCATTGAGTTGGAGGAGGGGGCCAAACCTATGATCACCCCCCCCCCCCCTATCATCATCCTAGTAGGTTCAAGGATGAGATAGAGAAGACAATCAAGGAATTGCTAGCGATGGGACACATCAGACTAAGCAACAACCCATTTGCTTCTCCAGTTGTCTTAGTTTTGAAGAAGGATGGCACCAGGAGGATGTGTATTGATTACCGAGCCTTGAACAAGAAAACCATCAAGAACCGGTACCCTATCCCATGCATTGATGAGTTGATGGATGAAATGCATGGGGCAGTTTACTTCTCAAAAATTGATCTACGCTCTGGATATCATCAAATCAACATCCGAGAGCAGGACATAGAGAAGATGACATTTCAATGTCATTTTGGACACTTTGATTTCCTGTTTATGCCATTTGGGCTAACCAATTCACCTGCTACATTCCAGTCTTGCATGAACCATATATTCAGGGATCAATTAAGGAAATCAGTCATGGTTTTCTTCGACGACATATTGATCTATAGCCGGTCATGGCAAGAGCATACGAGGCACCTAAATGAGGTATTGAGCATCATGGAGGCACAATCATTATATGCCAAAGAGTCCAGGTGCGAGTTCGGTATGACATAGTTTCTTTACTTAGGCCACATCATCAGTGCACAGGGGGTACAGGTGCACCAAGAGAAGATCAGGGCCATTCTGGATTAGCCGATGCCCAGGAACATGATAGAGTTGAGGAGCTTCTTCGGGCTGTGCAGCTATTACAGGAAGTTCGTATGGGGTTTTTCTCAGCTTGGAGAACCGCTGACAGATCTTACCAAGCATGGGGCCTTCATATGGACCTAGAAATCACAGGAAGCCTTTGATCACATGAAGGAAGTCATGGGCACTTGTCCACTACCAGACTTCACCTTGCCATTTGTACTAGAGTGTGACGCATCCAACAAAGGGATCGATGCAGTTTTGATGCAGGGAGGACACCCCATTGTATTCGAGAGCCGAAAGATTAGTCAACCTGAGAGGTTGTAATCCATTTGTGACAAGGAAATGTTGGTAATCATGCATGCCTTGACCAAGTTCAGATAATATTTGGTGGGCAACAAATTCGTTGTTAAGACCGATCACAACAATTTGAAGTATTTCCTTGAGCAGAGGGACCTCAGTGAGCGCCAATATTAATGGGTGACAAAGGTACAAGCATTCGACTTTGACATAGAGTATGTCAAGGGGAAGAAGAACATAGTGGCTGATGCACTATCGAGGAGACCTGCGACATGTTCTTTGATGGAGATTTCAGCAGATTGGAAATCCCACTTGTTAGTGGAATATTCCAAAAACAAGTTCTCTTGTGAGGTTATGGATGGGAAAATACAAGATGATTGGTATAGGGTCATTGACGATGTCATATTTTATAAGGATAGAGTCTACTTGGTGCCAGATTTAGGGCTCAAGAAGAATATCCTCACCGCAGTTCATGATTCACCTCTAGCAGGCCATCATGGGTTTTTCAAAACCTATAGACAGATCAGAGAGAGGTTCTCATGGAAGGGCCTCAAACAAGACGTTATGAGACACGTCAGTGAGTGTATGACTTTCCAGCAGAACAAGTCAGAGCATTCTCTTCTAGTAGGGCTACTTCAGCCACTCCCCATTCCAGAGCAAAAATGGGAGAGTATATCTATGGAATTCATCACAGGTCTACCCAAGGTCTAGGGTAAGGACTGTATCTATGTAGTGGTCTACAAATTGACTAAGTTTGCTTAATTATATTCCATACTGACAGAGTACAACATAGTTCAGGTGGCCGAGTGTTTCTTCAAGGAGGTCTTCAGACTTCATGGGTTGTCGAAGAACATCGTCAGTGACAGGGACAATTGGTTCAGAGGGACATTTTGGAGAGAGTTGTTTTAGTTGGTGGGGACAGAGTTGACACCTAGCACCAGCTATCACCCTGAGACAGATGGGCATATCGATATTGTCAACAAGTGGGTTGAAGGGTATTTGAGGAACTATGTAGGAGGACAATAGAGAACGTGGGTAAAGTGGTTACATTTAGGAGAACATTGCTACAACACCACCTTCCACATGTCCATTGGTATGACACCCT
>ML806491.1:121959-143724 GCA_009831015.1 Picea engelmannii | reverse complement strand
ATGACACCCTTCCGAGCATTGTATGGATATGATGCTCCCACTTTGGTAGACTTGGTCTTCGGGGAGAGAAGAGCTCCCAAGGCCAAGGATTGGATCATAGAGAGTCAGGAGATTCTCAAGTTGTTGAAAGAGAACCTGCAGACAGTGCAAAACCGACAGAAGATAAGTGCGAACATGCACATGATAGAGTGCAACTTTGAGATTGGAGATTTGGTTTTCTTGAGACTCCAACCCTACTGACAGTCATCTATGAAGAAGAGTGGGGCCGAGAAGCTCAAGCCTATATTTTATGGTCCTTACAGGATCATGTGCTGAGTAGGCGAGGTTTCTTATGAGCTAGAGCTTCCAGAGGGGAGCAAGATTCAGAACATGTTCCACGTGTCTTGCCTCAAAAAGGCAGTGGGACAATTCATTAGCACATCAGAGGAGCTTCCCCTGTTGGATGAGGAGGGATAGTTGGAGTTAGTTCTAGAGGAGGTTTTGGAGTTCCGGGAGTGGAAACTGAGGAGCAGGGTCATCAAAGAGTGTTTGATCAGATGGAGAGGGCTTCAAGTAGAGGATGCTACTTGGGAGAGCGAGCAGGTGTTGCAGCACCCTGCACTGGTATTGCTTGAGGACAAGCAATTTCGGGAAGGGAGGACTGTAATGTCCCTTTCCAAATTGGAGCTCCAGAGAGGAGGATTAATGGTCTAAACTGCCCCGTTAGACTATAGCCAGGGCCAAAGAGGGGTAAACATGGTTACTAGAGGTCACTCCAGTCACATGTGTTATATTCAGAAAGTGACATTGAGATAAAAAGGGTTAAAAGGGCTTTCAAGTCATTATGAGCTAAAAATAGAATTCAACAGTGAATTAGGGTTTCAACAATGATTTAGGATTTTGGAAGTCAACAGTGAATTAGGGTTTCAGCATGATTTAGGGTTTTGGAAATCTATAAAGGAAGGGTCAGCGACCTAATTCATTATTATGTAGATTATGACTTGTCATTGAGGAGAAGAGGTGCATCTCAGGAGAGATAGTTCAATGGATTCCAAGAGGAAGACACCAGTGGTTGATTTCGATGTTGAGAGACACCCTAGTCACTGGGAAGATCATTCAGGTCTTCCATCATTCTTCAGCAGCAGTTACATAGTGTTCAGCAGCAAGGGCGCATTCATCCATAGTGAGGGAACAGCTTCTGAGAGGGCTTTTAGTCGACTTATCCCATCCAAGGAGAATTCCAAGATTTCCCTCTGACCCATTTGAGAGGAGGGAAAGGTGCATATTTTTCCTAGTCCCTCATTAGATTCCGTCGGAGGAATCAACTAGACCGCATTTTCCAGACTTGGACGTGCAACACTTTTGACGGTCGCATTTGGGGTTCTAGAGAAAGCATCAGATCAGATTCAGGGAAACCCTTCCGACCCATTTCCCAGTAGACCAAGGTGGTTGTTTTGAGACATATCTCATCTGATTCTAATGGTGGAATCACTAGGATGCATTTTGTCAGAAGAAGAGGGGTGCATTCCCCTAGGGGTATTCATTCGGGGTCCAGATTCATCAGTAGAGGGGTCCGACAGATACCAGTACTGAGGACTAGAGCCGGGTGCATCATTGGGGACAATTTCCAGGCCGTTCCAAGAAGTATAGCTCCCAGGGAAAACTTTCCATACTTCCAGTAGTTACCGTCAGAGCTGCCATAGTCTCAACGCATCCATTGATTCCGCAGTGCTCCCATATTCCAGGTATCATATTTTAGTTGCTTATTTGTATTTTGGCTAAGATCCTTTGTCTGTTGATCTAGTAGAGTATTGTCAGTTTATTCAGCCGCATTCAACCATTTTGTCATCCACAGAGATATCATAATACAAACTTTGCAGTCCTTTGTCGCATTTATTATTTGTATGATCATTTATATGTTGTGAGCCATTGATCCTACACACCCATTAGCAACGTTTCCTAGACTAGCTAAGTCAGGAACATTACACTAGGTGACATTCCCAAAGAGGGGGGATGCCAATCCCAAAGAAAAAATGACAAATTGACGCATGAATTGAATCCATATCTCACACAAGGTGAGTTAACTCACCACAAGTGAATGTGAGAGTGGAAGAGGAAGCGCCACATAGCCAAGGGAAGGTGGCGACCTCCCTTGAGATCTTCACCCTCACTCTAAATGCACAATCTATCTAGGTAAGTGTGCCTTTCTTCTTGGGATCTCCATCAAGTGGAGAGAAATCCCCACTTGACTCACTCTAACTCACCTTCAACTGCCACCAATTCATAGTGAAGTGAGAGACATAGACAGTTAACTAAAAACATGTTTCCACAAAAATAACATTTGCTGATTTTTGTCTTTTATTCGACTTTTATTTACCTTTTTCAAGAGAAAATCATTTTTTCTTGAGTAAAACTTAATATTTTCTCTCGCAAAAGGTGGTACTTAGGTAAAATGGGTATTATGGATGTGAAACATACCTGCAAGGCACATAATGCCTCCTAGTACTGCTTTTTAAACTTATTCATCAATTACAATTAAAATATCCCGATTTTGCAAGAAATTTTTTATTTGCAAAAACCATTAAAAAATCCTAAGGGGGACTTAGCGCAATTTCCATATGAATCAATATAGATGAACTAGCATGGTAATATAAAAATTTAGACACTAGACATTGGAATTTCATGCCAAGGCCTAACCACATCACAAATCCAGCTTTGGAGGCGATTTGAGTGAGAAAAACTTAGAAATTATAAATCGCCTGATTTCTCAGGTAAGAAATAATTAACATTTGAAAAAAAACACTCTAGAGTATGTACTCATGATCAAGTCTTAGGAGGCCAAGCCTTTTACAAAATCATCACACTAATCTCATCTTATTACAATGCCCCGCAAGGGATGGAAATGTGAAAAAAGGGTGGCCATTGATCGGCTGGACTTCTGAACTCTGAATATTGAGCAAGTTGTTGATCAATCTTTGGTGGCTCAACTGCAAGTCCATCCTAGTGTGACTTGGTGGATAACATTGGCTCCATACGGGGACGTGTGCTTGATCTTTTAGAAAAAAGAGAGCATGTGAGAATCCATAATTTGTAGCCTACATCACAAATGTCTCGCCAAAAGCAACATCAACTTCACATGCATATAGAAATCAACAATTAAAATACAAGTTACACTAATAATAAAAGAAAATGAAATTCTAAGGAAATGAAAATGAAATACAATGAAGAAGGGTTAGAGAGATTTATTTTACAATGGATGCCCCCATGGGCATCATATATCATCATTGAAGACCATTTCAAGGCGTTACCCTTTAGATGACAGATTTAACCGTTTCATTGTCCAACTGGTTGAAGTAGAAAACATATGTATCAGCCATATCATGGATGAAATGAGACCTCAGATGTCTGAAAAATCCTTTTCTAGGATGACTCATTGAAGATCCTTTTCCAAGTTTTATCAACTTGGAGTTTTTCTTGAGAATAGACCAACCAAGAAACATGTGTCTTTGTTTATTCAACCAAATTTTGAAGTCTGGAAAGCCTTGTAATTTTTTTATGAATTTTTTAATTGCATTTTCATGGTTGAAGGCCAACCACTACTCATAATGATCTCGAATTGATAAACTGAAGTTGTATTCCATTTTCCCATTATCTGTTATTAAGTCATCTGATGGTTGAGAGATTTGAATCATAACTGTCGAGGAAATTGCTTCACTATTTTCATCAAGGCTATCGAAGATCTTCTCTGAATAGATGGGTTCTTTGGGAGGAGGGAGGGGATTTGAATTATATGGATATTCAACAACTTCAAACTCAAATTATTTTGTTTCTTCTTGAACAATTACTGACTCATCTATAGGCTCTTCCATAATTTCTAGGTGAAATTTCCTTTCTTGTTCATTGTGAAGCTTAGGCTCTATAGGGTTTGAATATTCAATACAATCTTCTGCCTTTGCAAGGTGATCTTCCATGGCCTTTAACTATTTTTCATAGATAAATTCCATGGCATGAATGACTTCCTTAAACTTCTTATTGGAAATTGGTGAAGCATCTTTATTATCTGAACTGACTGTGTTTATATCCATACACCTTCACACACTCCCTTCATATGGTTTCCCTAACATTGAGATAGGACCTATTGTGATTTCCCTATTAAAACTACTATGCACTGACCAACCTCAGTTCTGATGAGTTCCTAGGATCGATATATACTTGCAAGGGTTTAGAGAATACACCGGGGAGATGAGGACAAGATTTATTTTAAACAATAAAATAAAATTGCATGAAACAAATTGCAGAAAATGAAATGTTGTGCTAATTACTAAATCCACGTTGACCAGCCTCTTTGCAGAGGAGCTGAGGGGATTGGTTTATTTTCCAACTTGAAATTGCATAAAAGTAAATATTTTTTTAATTACTATTGTCCACATTGTCCAACATCTTTGCAGAGGAGCTGAGGGCACGTGTTTACTTTCCAAAATTGAAATGCAAAACTGACATTGAAAGATTGCAGCAAAATGAAATTAATCTAACAATTAAAAATTACTTTGCATAAACCAAAAATCTAATATAGGATTGTTTGTGTAGTGTTTATGATTGATTTTATTGTTGTTTTTATCTTTTTAGAGTAGTGAAATGAAAACACACATGAAACACACCACGAAAATGGGACACATAGATAACTCCTCCCGAGATAAGGGGGATTGAGGTGGGCATTGAGTAGTCCACTTATTTTTTTGAGATTACAATGATTTTTGAAGAAGTTTTGTGGCCCTTTTATTAGTGGGGGACCATCAAACTTACGATATGATAGAAAATAATGATTTAGAAGAAAGTTTAGGTGCCTCAGGTGGTCTCGAAAAGTCTGATTCCTTGAAAAAGAGAAACGTTTCCCCTTGGTTGTTCACTAAACCTGAAAAAAAAACAAGTTTGTGTGGAGGAAAATGCCCCAAATTACTTTGGGACAACCTGCAAAAACGATGTTAGAAGATGAGCAAAATTTATTCAAGAAAGCCTATGATAAACTAGTAAGTTTGCAAGAAAAATAGAAAGATTTAGACACACTTTCTTAGTGGTTTTGTTTGTTGTTTTAGGACCACAAACAAAGTGGAACTAAGTTTTCCAAATATGGATTTAAATCCCTTAGAAAAATAACTACTTCTAGCCTTTTAGAAATTTAAAAAACGGAAGCATGCTAAAAGTAACTTTTCTTATGCTAGATCTATCTTTGAGATGAAACTTTTGTTATTGTTTCTGGTAGCTACGGGAGGTATTCACCTCTAGGACAACCTTCCTTATAGAATAATATGCCAAGAAGTCAAAGGAAAACCACTGAAAGAATTAAAGAAGCCTCAGAATATTTATATTGCTCCAGAAGTCAAGTCGACCCTGCTAGAAAAGATAAAGTAAAATGTATTTTGCAGAAAGGATAGGTCAGCCCCACTGGAAAAGTTCACTGGAAGATTAGTATAAATAAGAGTGAACGCTAGCTCATTTGTACACCCTCTCTCCACTCTGAAAAGAGCCACAATTCTAAGTGTGTGATCTACGATTGCTACATCCAATGAAGGAAGGGAGGCACATGTCTAATTGTTGACTCTCTCTCAGTCATGGTGGTGCGCTAGAGGTGGACTAGTGCTCTAGCACTCTGGCGAGGGTTTACATCGTTGAGTTCTCTCCTTGTTGAGATAAGTATTGCTGGATTCTTTCTTATTGGTTTTCTCTAGTGAATAGATCTTGTTCTTGGTTATTCTGTCTTTGGCATGGATCTTCTTTATAAGAAAATGTGTTGGGTTTTCTCCCCTTGTGTAGAAGGGTTTCCCAGGATAACTACTATGCTCTACTCGGGGGTGGAACTTGAGGATGCCTATGGTTGGGTGGAAATCAAAGAGCATTGCCTATGGAAAAACGAGCAGTCCCATATTTTTGTTTTGTAATTTGTGCTTGGTTAATCTTCTTGAGATTCGAGTTATTTACTACAGTCAGTCTAGTATTCAAAAATTCAACAACTTTAAGATACAAAATTAGATCTAACTTATCTTTGCATGAAAATAAAGTTTACTTAAGATTTAACTTTGAAAGAAACAAAACTTTGATCTTGCATGCAAGTAAAATGGTAACCAAAGAATATGTAGATTTTTTGTGAGAAAGAGAAAGGAATAATCTTGTAGCCTTGGAACCCTTGGGCAATGGGGTCTCTAGATGATTTTAGTAGGGACTACATCTTTTAAATCCTTGAAGTTGTAGAGGAGACAAGAAAGTTCCACCACCACTCCAAGCTATGAGAACTTGTAAGCTTTAAAATCTTGGTGATAAGATTTGTTAACAAAAATTGGTGTCACCTACAAAAGAGACTTGAAAAAGTATATTAGTTAACCGAAACATGTATGTAAATCAAAATCTCTAAATATAAATGAAAAATCGGATTTAACAACAAAGCTAGATAAATTCCTATCCCACTAGATGATAGCACCCTTTCAAAGACCAAATCAACAGACTTAAAACAATAAATTAGGTAGGTATTACCTAATAGATTAAGCAGAAATGACATCAAGCATCCACACACATGTATAACACACCTTCTTGACCTCCAATTTTTTTTTATTCCAAATGAAAGTATTACAATAGTGTAAAACCACAAACAAAACTCCCCAACTCCAACCCCTTTTACAATGGAGGCGAATGCTTGGTTAAATAGCAATCTGGGTGACATTTTGTTGAAGATTGAGTAGCTTCGGAAGATGTGCTTATTGTATTTGACCAAGACAAACTCTAAAGAATCTTATTATATTATATATTTTTAAGACGACCCTATTGTGCCTTTGTAAAAGTCATCCCTATTGTGGCTTGAAAAGTAAAATGAAAAATAAGAGGGTAAAGTGACAGGTCGGCCCAGACCTAATTTTAGGTTTGCCGGACTACTATTTATAAAGGAGGCCAATGTCTCATTTGTACACTCACAACACAAGTTCTGAAGCTACAAAAGAAGTGTGCAAATCTTGAAGGAAGAAGCTACTGCAACTAGGTGTGACATTGTGGAGGTTCTTGGTTTATCACTTGGGTATATCTTGGTTATGTGGTGCACTACTCTTCCCTAGTCAAGGGTTAAGAGGAGAATCTTCTGCTTTGTTAGTTCTCTCTTGGAGAGAGGCATTGTTTTTGGCTGGTGAATCTATATTGAGGAAGTTTGTTGGGTTTTTTCCCTAGAGGGTTTTCCCAGAATAAATCTTGTGTATCTTGTGGATGTTATTCTTTCAATGATCCTTTATATGCAGTTATTGTGCTAATGGTTAAAAGTAAAATAACACTAATCTAATTAACTGCTCAAGATGTAAAAATCAACACATTCCCAAAGATGGGGGGCGCCAATCCCGAAGAAAAAATGACAAATGGACGCATGGATTGAAGCCACATCTCACACAAGGTGAGTTAACTTGCCAAAAGTGAATGTGAGAGTGGAAGAGGAGGTGCCACATAGCCAAGGGAATGTGGCGACCTCCCTTGAGATCATCTCCCTCACTCTAAATGTATCATCTATCTAGGTAAGTGGGCCTTGCTTCTTGGGATCTCCTTCAAGTGGAGAGAACTCCCCACTTGAATCACTCTAACTCACCTTCAAATTCCACTAAGTCATACTAAAGTGAGTGAGAGAGAGACAATTAACTAAAAACATGTTTCCACAAAAATAACATTTGCTGATTTTTGTCTTTTATTTGACTTTTATTTACCTTTTTCAAGAGAAAATCATTTTTTCTTGAGTAAAACTCAATATTTTCTCTCGAAAAGGTGGTACTAAAGTAAAGTGGGTATTATGGATGTGAAAATGAGTACCCACAAGGCATATACTGCCTCATAGTACTACGTTTTTAACTTATTCATCAATTACAATTAAAATATCCCGATTTTGCAGGAAATTTTTTATTTGCAAAAAACATTAAAAATCCTAAGGGGGACTTGGCACAATTTCCATATGACTCAATATAAATGACCTAGCATGGTAATATAAACATTTAGACACTATAAATTGGAGTTCCATGCCAAGGCCTAACCACCAGTGCAAACTCCAGCTTTGGAGGCGATTAGAGTGAAAAAACTTAGAAATTATAACTCGCCTAATTTCTCTGGCAAGAAATAATTAACAAGTGAAAAAAAACACTCTAGAGTATGTACTCATGATCAAGTATTAGGAGGCCAAGCCTTTTACAAAATCATCATGCTAATCTCATCGTATTACAATGCCCCGCAGGGGATGGAAATGCGAAAAAAGGTTGGTTAAATTGACCGACTGGACTTTTGAACTCTGAATCTTGAGCAAGTGATTGCTCAATTTTTGGTGGCTCAAATTCAAGTCCATGCTAGTGAAACTTGGTGGATAACAGAGCCCACTTACAACTTTGTTAAAAAATCCTTCCAAGCAATCCATTGACACTTCTATCTCATTAAAGGAGCGAGCACTCGCCCTTTCCCTTCAGCAAAGGAATTAGTGCCTTCAAAAATCACTAAAAAATATAAAAAACATGAAAATTACGCACTCATGAGCGAGGTTTATAGGAAAACTAACTTTGTAACTCCCTACAACCCATGTAAAATAGTCTCAACCATCTTGAAGTGGTACAAAAGAGGCCTAATGGAAGGAGAATGGGACAAGCATTGTTGCTATAGTAGAGTTATCTTCAAGCCTAAGCAGTAAGAGACATCACATCCTAGAGGTTTTTATGACCTTCATCTCCTTGGAAATCCTTGTTTTTTGAAGTTCCTGTCTACCATTCTTGTCATTGAGGCTTAAGATCCTTTGATCTTTCTCATAATTACGTAGAGAAGATCGTTGGAGGTGAAGTAATATTGAGTGGTTCGAGGACGAAAGAATCCAAACGAGGATTACAAATGGTGTTGGTAGAAAGATCAGGTACATTTATAATAAAAAGATGACCTCTACCCCCCCAACAAACATTGTATCTTTCAGTAATTAGAATCTCCTTTTATCATTCATAGAGGAAATGAATTACCTGATGAAGAAGTTAGTTAAAGTAGTTGTTTTATGTTCATTTGTATTTCTTCCAATAGTTTGAGGAAGGTTTGTCATTTTTGTGTTTGCAAGTCTATGATCTAGGACAAGAACAAGGACAATTGGAGTGACGACAACCGACAAGGATCATCTCCAACTAGCCATCTAAACTAGGTAAGATCCCTTATAACTAATTGGTAGTTATTAAAAGTTCATCATAGGCTACTTTTAAGAAAGGTTAGCATTGTTCTTTGAATTTCTACTATGTTGTGGTCAACCCTAGCCATAGGATAGTTTACATCCATAATAGAATTGGAGACTCCATTGGGGATAACTCCTTGATTTATTCTCAATAGGGTTTGTTGCATTTCTTTCTTTGCTTAGTTTAGGTCTCTCTAACAGGTCTTCATTTTGTTTTTCTTACTAGTAGTCTTACAGATCAATTTGCAAGGATCTTTTGAGGGTGTCCTGAGAAACTTTCCCCATAACTGCATTCACTTTCTTGTTTGTATCATAGAAAAAGTGAGCACTCGCTTGTTTCTTTAAGGAAAAGTGTGAGTACTCACTTGTTTCCTTCACAGAAGGTGTAACTGCATTTTGGGTTGCATTTTTTCTCATTTCTTGCCCCTTCCCTCCTACCTGGCTCCAACACCTTTGTTATTATGGGTTCCAATGTTTATGTGCAATAGGTTTACAACTGAAAAAATGTTTGATTGATTTCATTTAGCTTTCATTATCTAAAAAGGAAAAAGACACGTTTTGGGAATTTTTCTCTTTCTTTGTTGTTTGCGTGTTTCAAAGTAGTTTTCTTTGGTTGCATTTTCTTTTGGTTTGTTTGTTGAGTAGGTTCTTATTGATTAAAAGTCTCAAAAAATAAAAATTGCATTTAGAAGTTTGCATATTGCATTGAAATTTTGTTTCAAGTTGTTCATGCTTTAATTAAATTCATTGAAGAATAAGTGCAAAATTGAACTTGCCAGTGTTCTTACAAGTTTATTTCTACAATTTTATTAAAACACCATCAATTGCATTTATGTGTCCTTGAGTAATCAACAACAATCTAAAACGAATGCTTAACTAAAATCAACAAGACTGTTTCTTCATAGAAAACCAACATTAGTCTAGGAAGTAGGGTATTGGAATAGGATTGGAGATTTAAACTCTCTAAGTTTGTGAAACTCAAACTAGAATTGATTAAAGAGAAAAGATCTGAATAGTAGCAAGAAGCACTTGCTGGGAAATCACCTCTCACATAGGTGTGTCAAGCACAAGGTCACATTGGCAGCAAGTGGAGGTGATACCACCCATTCATTTGTTTTCAATGTTCGTTGGATTACTATGTCTATGGGGTTTTCTGAAATGTTAGGTCCTTTGGGTGACATCACTTCTCAAGAGCTTTGAGATTTGTTTCTCTATCCATACATGTGATCCCAACACATGACTATTCTTCCTAGTTTCCAACTGTGAATTGGTAACCTTAGTGGCTTATCTTAGGACATCTCATGGGTGACTTTGAGTGGGAAGTTGTCGCGGTACCTAAGGCAAATGCCTAATCATCGTCTTTGTGAGGGTGCTCGTGGGTGCCCACCTTTGTGAGGGTACTTGCACCTTAGGTGAATGTTGCGAGCATGTTACCGTAATTGTCTCTTGTTCCTTCATTGATTGATCTTGGAACTTAATCAACCCATATTAGTCTCTAAAAGTTACTTTAATAAGCTCTTCACTGTCTCAAGCTCAAGACCTAACCAACTTGGGTTGAGCTTTCGAAGGGTAGTTTGTTTGTTGATTCTTCTCAGGAAATTTGTAGTTGTGTGCATTGTGGTTGTTTGTTTAGTTGGCATTAGGTTGTCAATGTTTTGTTTCTTTTGAATCTTTGATCCAAGGTGGTTGACAAACCACTTTGTCGGTCGAGAAAGACATGTGGTCTTTCTTTTGAAAGTGTGGAGTCGTCTCCTCAAAGGAGAAGTCTTGACCATACTGACTCTCCTCTGCGAGAGCTAGTTGAAAAGACCAAATTTGCATTGAAAAATCCCGCAAGGGACTTGTGTAATAAGAGCGTTATGGATAAAGTTCTCAAGTATGCCAACAAAGAGACCCCTTCCCAAGGGGATTCTTGTGCTCTTCCTTTCTTTGGAAATGTTGGTTCCCCCTTAATGGCCACTTTGAACATTCTTGTATTGACTGCAGGGCTATTAGTTTGGTTTTGGACCACTCCAAATGTTCCAAATGATCTTGAGGCTTCTTAGATAAGCACCTTGTGTCAAGGGCATCAAATTGATGTTGATCCTTTCCCTTCATCTCCAGTGAAATCTATTCCTCCTCCTTCTGCCTCATTGGGTGAAAGTCTAGCTACTAGTAACCATAAGTCTAAAAGGAATAGAAAGATGAAGAAGAAGAAGAAGAAGAAGAAGAAGCAAAGACAAAGGTAAAATTCACTAGCCACTGCAAGTCATGCTAGAGATAGGCAACCAACGGTTGCAAGTCATGTTAGGGGAAAGAATCCAGTCACTGCAAGTCATGTTGGAGGTATGAAACCAACCACTGTGAGTCATGTTGGGGGAAAGAAACCAACCACTGCAAGTCACGTTGGGAGCAAGAATCTAGTCACTGCAATTCATAATGGAGGTATGTAACTAGCCATTACAAGTCATGCTCGTGACAAGAAACCAACCATTGCAAGTCACATTGGGAGCAAAAATCATGTCACTGCAAGTCATACTAGAGATAGGAAGCTAGTCATTGCAAGTCACATTGGTGATAAGCAATTGGCCTCAGCCTCATAATCGGTCAATGGTCAACTCAGACTTGAACTCGGATTGACTCAGACTGATCTTATTTCAATGACTCGGTTTTACTGAAAAACACAAAAAATGTTTGAATTTTAATGAAAAAATATATTTTGAAGATTCCAAACCATTAGAGACAAAATATTCAAAGTCTACTCATGTATATACCATGTAAGGGTGAATATATCAAAATGGCATCGAGTGCAATGCATATCAACAACACAATACATAATCAATGAGGCTCTAAATGGCCTCTAAAGTCCATAAAACATGTTGTAAGCTATTGGCCTACTACATATTACATAGTAGATGTTGGATTTTCCTTATTTACATAGCATTAGTGTTACTAGTGTTCTTTTACTTCATTACCATTAACACATATATCATGTACTGAGCAGTAACAACATAAACAAGAGACAAAAAATAACACAAGAGATTTATCTTGGGAAAACCCCAAATGGGGGGAAAACCCAACAACCTTTCTTAGATAGATTTCGTTCACAAAGCAATTCCAACTAGATAAACCCTAGCACAAGTGCTAGCTTAACTAGAAATACCACCCCAGCTGTAGTAACAACACCATACAAAGGTAGCGCACTTCCTTAAGGAGTAGCGCAAAAGAGAGAGATACCAAAAGATTGAACAAGAATAAACTGTGCAATTACAGCTACTACGTCACCTCCTCCAAACTTGTTCCTTTCTTCTGTGTAGATGGGAGAGTGTGAGCGAGTGAACAAATGAGCTAAGGAGCCTCCTTATTTATAGTCTTCTTGTTCTTATAGCTGGGCCGACTTCTCTCCGAGGAAGGTGTCTTTTCATTATACTTTATTCTTCTGGCCCAACTTCTCTTCTAGGGTATTTCAACATCTGTCCAATGGATCTCTTGCTTCCAGAATATTCTCAACATCTAAGAAAGGTCATCTAGGAGGGAAATATCCTCCTGCAACTACCAAAACATCAACACTCCCTCTTAGCTAAGGAGGCATCTTTCACGATGCCTTCATCTGGTAGCCCAATGACTACTTTGCAATCTGCTAGCAGGCACACAACTGCTACAATTCCTTTTGTAGCTTGAATCATCAAGCATAGTCTCTGCGACCAAACGGTAGCACACTCAGCTACATCTAAACGATCTTGTAATATCCATGACAATCAACTAGTGGCACACAACTACTACAATATTATCCAATAGATCACAATTGCTGCCAAGTAGTACACAACTATTGTCCAGAGGCACACAGGCACTGCCAGTGGAACACATCCACTGTAGTAGTACACAACTAGTTTCTAGAGACACACAATCTCAGTCAATGATACACAACCACGAAAGTAGCACACAACTACTACTAGGAGTCACACAACCTTCTCCAGTGGAACACATCCAATGAAGTAGCAGATAACTACTCTCTAGAGTCACACATCCTCCGCTAGTGGAGCACATCCATCGAAGTACCACACAACTACTGTCCAGAGTCACACAGCCTCCACCAGTGGAACACATCCACCAAAGTAGCACACAACTACTATCGGGAGTCACACAACCTCCACCAGTGGAACACATCCACCGAAGTAGCACGCAACTATTGTCTGGAGTCACACAACCTTCACCATACTATTACGACTATGTGTGTGATGTTTCTTCTCTCAGCAGATCTTATAATGCATTACCTCCTCAGTCACCTCACGTGACTGATCCAGGGAACCCTTGACCAGAGGGGTTAGCTTGCATGAGAAGAAACAACACACCTCCCTCTCAACGAGGGTGGAAATTATGCAACACTCCATTCTTGTCCCTGAAGTACTCATACTTCAATCTTGAAAAGGGCTTGGTGAGGATGTCTGCTATCTACTCATCCATGGATATTTATTAGAGCTCCACAACTCCTCTCTGCACCATGTCTCAGATGTAAGGATATTTGATCTCTATATGCTTAGAACTATCATGGAATACAGGGTTCTCGGTAAGCTTCATGCAACTTTGATTGTCACAATGTATCAAAGTTGGCTCCAATTCTAGATCAAATATCCCAGCTAGCAACTTCCGAAGCTACAATGTTTCACGGCTTGCCACACTTGCTGTGATATACTATGCTTCTGTAGTACTGAGTGCCATTGATGTTTTCTTTGTGCTCAACCATGAGATCATGCCTGATCCCAGATTGAAGCAACATCCAAAAGTACTCTTCTGATCCACTGCACTCCCTGACCAGTTAGAGTCTGTATATCCTTGCAACTTCACATCTCCACTCGAGACATATCTAAATCCATATCCAAACGTACCATGAAGGTACCTCAACATATGCTTTGTTGCCATCCAATGTACTTTTCTAGGTTCAACCATGTGTTGATTCAAGGTATTCATTGCAAAGTATATGTCTGTCCTGGTGTTAACTAGGTACATCAAGGATCCAATCAACTGCTTGTACATCATGGGATCCACCAAATTTGAAGATTTGTCACTCAAGAGCTTCAGATTTATCGTCATAGGTGTGGTCATGGACTTGTAATCCATCATCCCAAATTTCTTTAGGATCTCAATAGTATATTTTCCTTAGCTAAGGAAAATCTCATCTTATCTCTACCACACTTCCAATCCCAAGACGTAATGCATCAAACCTAGATCCTTCATCTCAAACTTTGAAGCGATCTCCCTCTTGCACCCAACTATGAGATTCTCATCTCCTATCAAAAACAGGTTATCCACATGTAGGATCAATGGGAAACCATAAAATAACTATATGATTTGGCATATCATGCCTTGGGTGTCTTCTTAGGCCTGTACAAAGCCTTCTTCAATCTGCATACATGCGACTCCTTCTCATGTATCTTGTGGTTTCTCTATGTACACTTCTTTTGGATACTGGAGGAAGTCTCTCGTCATAATCTTCTCCCTCTTGCTCAGAGAATCCTTAGGCCACAAATCAAGCTTTGTACATCTCTATGCTGCCATATGCAACATGCTTGATCTTGTATATCAACTTGGAAGTCACTACTGACTTCCCTTTTGGTCTTAGAACCACTTCTCACACATAATTATTCATGATGGACTGATACTCCATCATGGAATCCTTCCATTCCTGCTTCTCAACAACTTCTGCAATGGTGGAAGGCTCATCAACGCCACATAGCTGGAAAACATGTGTGGTTTTTTAAACTGAGGAAAAATCTATATCCCAATCCTTCTGACTGGTTGCCTTCTTTGTCACTGCAGCAAGGTATATCGAGACAAGGGAATCCTCCCATGAGATCTCACATCTCCTAGAAGCCTCTGAAGCTTCGATCTATCCTCCACAACTCATGGCACCTATCTGTCAGTCCTGGAAGACGTCTCTCTCTCCTATGTGAATTTGAGAAGGAATACTTTCTGAATGAAAGTCTCTAAGCCATTGATTCTCTCTAAGATCAAGCTCACTCTGAATCTACATGCTCCCTCTGAAGCTTGACTCCCTTTGAGTCTATACGATATTCGGAGCCACTTGCTTCCGCTGCATCTGTTGACTTCTTCTGAAGTATGATCTCTTATGGATTGCGCTAGGAGGTTTCTCCTCCCTACTGGATCCTAAGGGTTGACTCCCTCTGAAATCTATCTCCTTCTGAGCTGGTACTTGGTGGGCCCGCCTGCCTCACCATTGGTGGAGTCATCTGCGTCTCTTCATAGTATGGCTTATTAATGCCATGTATTTGTATGAGAACATGCTTGTCTACCACATCGTTTCTAGGTAGGCCCTTCTGGCACTACCGACTCTTGCTGATGATCTGAAGAATGGTCAAATTAACTGTACGATCATCTTTGGAGCCTTCTGCTCCTCATAGTCAATCTCCATAAGAGATACTTTTCTTTTTCTTCTTCCTCACATGGGTGTGTACGTTCGTGTACACAATTCTATGTCTCAGCTAGAGATTGTCTAAATCATTTCCTCCTACAACTGTCATGATAGCTCCTTCTCGGAGCTATCACCTGTGACCTACCCAAAACAAGAGGCAAGGAAAACATTTCCATGGTAACCTCCATGGAATGGTTAGTAATAAAGAGCATCTCATAGAGGAGATCAATTTCATCTTGCAAATAAATATATCATTAATAATGAACAATGAGCATTTTAATGGTAATCGTATCGATAGTATTCAGGTGTACCTAAACATTTGATAGAAATAGAAAATAATAAAGTTGTAAACACTGATATCCTAGGTACAATGCTTTCTTAAGCAACAACAATATAAAATATCAAACATGATATGCAAACCTGGAGTCTGGTGTTGTTGTCTTGCTTGAGTTTCCTTCTATTGTTCATATGGAAACACCATTGTCTAAAAGACAAATTCTTCATCCTTTGATACCTTCAAGTGCTCTTCGACATCTGTTGCATGTGCATGGTGTTTATTCTTCTCCTTTTCATTTCTATCTAGACATTGAAAGGCATAATGTCCTAGCTTATGGAAACTGTAGCATCTGATCTTTGATGCATCCTTCTTGTAACGAGGTCTCTTAAACTTCTTCGGGCTGCCTTCTTCCCTTTTCTTTCTCTTCTTCACTTGGCAACAAGTGCTTGATTTTCATCCTCATTAGTCTTTTGTGTCTTGGATATCAGCCTGGATTCCTCTTGGGTGTAGTCTACGCATAATTTGTTGAACTTGGGAAATTTGATTCTGGCACAAATCCCTTGAACAAATGGATCCCAAGAGGAGGGAAATACATTGAGTGTAGTACTCATGAGTTCAATGTCTTCTACTAGATCTCCAATGGCTACTAACTTCTGTTTGATCTGCGAGATCCTCATGAAATAGTTGGCTACTATTTATGACTTGTTCATTGTCATGTTTCTAAGTTGATGCCTTAGAGTAAGATTTCAAATGGTATTCTTACTTTCATAAGTCTAGTTAGGGCATCAAACATCTCCTTCAGTGTCTTCAGTTCTGATACATTGGGTATCAGGTGATCCTTGATTAAATCTGTCAAGATTCTCTTGGCCTTGACCTCATTCTTCTTGAACTTTTCTTTTGCTTCTTGAAGATATTTCATTACGTGATCTAATAGATCATTCTCTTCTAGAATGAGGAGAACTCTGTGCTTCCAAGATCTGAAGTTATCTGCTCCATCCAATTTGTCCTCTACTCTCATGTTGATATACATTTTTTTTTTCACTGGTAGAAACCCTAACCCCTGAAAAACCTCAATTTCTCAAACTTTATCAAACTTAACCCTAGCAAGGTGTCGTTGTATCGATCTTCCTTCCAATGGTCAAACTGTTCTGAAGGTAACCAACTCTAATATCATGTTGTATTTTCCTTATTTAGAGCATTAGTGTTACTAGTGTTCTTTTACTTCAGTACCATTAACATATATATCATGTACTGAGCAGTAGCAACGTAAACAAGAGATGGAAAAGAGAACAAGAGATTTATCCTGGGAAAACCCAAAATGGGGGAAAAACCCAACAACCTTTCTTCGATAGATTTCGTTCACAAAGCAAGTCCAATCAGATAAACCCTAGCACAAGTGTTAGCTTAACCAAAAATTCCACCCCAATTGCAGCAACAACAACATACAAAGGTAGCGCACCTCCTCAAGAAGTAGTGCACAAGAGAGAGATACCAAAATACTAAACAAGAATAAATTGTGCAGCTGCAGCTACCACATCACCTCCTCCAAAATTGTGCCTTGCTTCTATGTAGCTGGGAGAGTGTGAGTGAGTGAAAAAATGAGCTAAGGCACCTCCTTATTTATAGTCTTCTTTTCCTTCTAGATAGGCCGGATTCTCTTCTGGGAAGGTGTCTTTTCATTATACTTTATTCTTATGGGCCAACTTCTCTTCTAGGTATTTCAACATATTGCTAATGGATATCTTGCTTCTAGAATCTTCTCTGCATCTAAGAAAGGTCATCTAGGAGGGAAAGATTCTCCTACAACTACCAAAACATCAATAATAGATATAATTGATCAACATGATCAATCATCAAACTCATCACCACTGCTAGAAATGGGATCCTCAACAAAAGTTACAAAATCATCCTCTGGTTCAGATTCTTCGGACTCCTCAAACTCCCCAAGGACATTTTGAATTGCAGTAGTTGTAGTAGTACTAGTAGAAGCACGAGTTGGTTGCCTTGCATGCCTAGTGCTTGCATGTGCCATGCATGCTGGATCTGGATCCAAACCAATCCCTCCAACTTCAAGTCATCAATGTCAAAATTAGGATCAAACTTTGTTAGGTGAGACTCCTCCACCCATTCTGAGGTTGAATCAATAACATCCGATACAATGGGATTTATATCAGGTCTTTCGTTCAACAACTAGTTGGGCCTTGGTCGAAGGTTGTACTACACGAAGACGAGATCATTTAACCATTTTTGTTCCAAACAATTTCTCTTCTTCGTGCGATTTCTCTCAAAGATAGACCAATTACGCTCACACCCAAAAGCACTTCAAGTTTGGCTTAGGAATCGAACTACAAACTTTTTCAATTGAGGAGACTGGCTACCAAATGACTCCCACTAATGTGCTACAAAAATAAAGCTAGTTCATTAATGATTAGATTGTGACTTTGGATAAAAAATAAAGTATTTAAAGTTTAAACAATTGATCTTAAAAAGACTTTGGTATTTCTTATCTAGTCGGTCCGCATCTCTTGCAATATTTGCTAGGTTGTTTCCAAAGATACTCATGGCTCTAGAGAAAGAACTAATCTGTCGATGTACTTCTAGTTGCTTTTCTTCTTTAGGGACCATGCGATTCAAGCACTTGTACAATCCATCTTTGACCTCCCTAGTTTGATCTTCTCCTAACTGAGCTCTCTAATGATACCTTGGATTCAAGAAATACCCAGCTACATGTATAGGGCAATGGAGTTGAGTGTTCCATATATTATCAATTATGTCCTAGATAGGCCCATACTTAGCTACTCTATTTGTGTAGGTTGTCCTTATTTTCTCCCTTGCTTGATACATAGCCTTATAGATGTAACCCATGGCCAATTTTTCCCCATCCACCAACTGCAACACCTTAACAAGGGGTTTGCTAATTTTCATAACCTTTGTTGCTTTTTTCCAAAACGTTTTATAAAAAACTTCATTTTTAGTGTATTTTCCATCTTGTTTGTGAGCTCACCAAGATTCATTCCATTCATCACTTGAATTTTTTTTTTCAAGTTCTGTGCTTGGGAAAGTAGAGATTTCAATGTGAGGAAGTGAGTTGCAAATCTCACGATGGCAGGCCTAACAAATTACTTTCTATCGGTGTTTTTCCTCATTAGGTTCAATATCCATAGTGGTTGTAGATGTATTTTGTGATGCATTTGGCATTCTCTACAATGTTCTTGATCCATTCATGTTTTCCTATGTCCTCAATCATGAAGTCTATGCAATGTGAAACACATGCGGTCCAAAATATGGTCCTGCATTTGGAATCAACATTTTACTAGCAATAACTGTTGGAGTTTTGGCAACTTCGAGCAGTCATTCTCCAAGGAAAAATACAAGGAACCCTTACATCAGACCCTAGAAGACAGAAGAAGAAGTTGGCTCCAGTAAATTATTAAAGAAAAATATTATTAAAGGAAAAGTGACAAGCCAACCCTGGTAGGTAAATCAAGGTGTTGAAAAAAGTATAAATAAAGGTTGTCTCATTTCATTATGACACATTCACACTCACCTTCTCATCTAAGGCACAAGTTTGGAGAAGTGTTAGTTGTAGCTAGCAAAAGATGCTAGTGGCATCTTGGAGGTTATCTTGAAGACATTAACGTCTCTCTTGGTATTTATTGGTCACTTTACTATTGCGCTAGATCTGGGAGAGGCGCGACTTAGGGTGGATATTGTGTATGATATTTTGTGCTTGATGGAGGCACTCTAGTAATATTTTGGACAATATTCTTCTAGAGAAAAGTTGGCTAGGTTTTTCCTATGAAAGGGTTTTCCCAGGATATTTATTGTGTCTCTTGTGCACAGTGTAATTATTTTATGATAACAATAAGAAAATCATAAGCAAATAATTATCAGACTAGAATTAATTAAAACACCAACATGGTGTCAGAGCTGGTTACCTTCGAGATAATCTAACAACTAGAAGGAAAGATCTTGAGTTTTGCAGCTGCACAATTCCTTTGTCAAGATCATTGAACACTTTTTCCAAGTCGTTGGGACTATTTCCACTTCATAGCAACTTGCCTAACCCTAGCGCACTCACTACAACACTCATATTGCAATTTGGTGAAGTTTGAAATTTTGGGTTTTTTCAGACCTAGATTTCTACCAGCGAAAGTGATTTCTGAAGAAAATCAACAATATCTCATCAACAGATATTGCCTTGCATTTGAAATTTGGTTTTACATCAAGCAAGGTATTGTTCTGAACCCTAAATTTGAAATTGTCAATGGCACCTACCATCTTACCAGAAGAAATACTAGAAGGAGCTTCAAACTTTAGGTCCTAGAAGACCAGGCTTCTACTACTTCTAGATGAATATGATCTTCAGAACTATGTGAAGTAGAAAATTACAGAACCTGAAAATGAGGAGAAAGTTGAATACAAGAAGAAACAAGCTAAAGCCAAAAGAATCTTGTCAAATACCGTGAGGAGTCACCTGATTCCCCACATTGTTGAATTGAAAAATGCCAAAGAGATGTACGACGCTCTGGTAGTATTATTCGAAAGCCGAAATATTAACCAAAATATAGCCTTGAGAAATCAACTCTGTTGTATCAAGATGACCAAGGAAGATATAGTTGCTACCTTCTTCATGAAGGTCTCTCAGACAAGAGATCAACTGAAAGCAATTGAAGAAGATGTTGCAGATTCAAAACTTACCTATATAGTTATTAATGGGTTTCCAAATTCATGGGAACCATTTATTCAAAGCATTTGTGGACGAGTAGAATTGACCAAGTTTGAAGATCTATGGGTTGATTGTGTCCAAGAAGAAACCGAGAAATTATCAAGAGATAGTTCGTAGATACCTCAGGATGAAGAAACACAATCTCTTATAGCCATACAAGAAAAGTAAATGGAAAAAGAAACCTTGGAATGAAGAATACACGTAGAAGATGAACTTCAACTCATGAACATAAGAAGAAAGATCTGTCAAAGATCGAGTGTTGGAATTGTTCTACATTTGGACACTATGCTTCAAATTGTTCTGAGAGGAACATAAAGGAGAACCAACATGTATCAACAACCACCGTTGATGAGAGTCCACCACGAAAGAACATAAAGGCGACGAATGAGTATATTTTTTAAAGGTATGTCCTTCTCTACCACTTTTCCTAGAAAATATTTTTTTATTGTACATTTTATCTTGGTTATTATCCCTGATTCGATTTAGGAGGCAAAAATTACATTTTATCTTGGTTATTATCCCTGATTTAGGTGGCCAAGCTTACATTTTATCTTGGTTATTATCATTGATTCAGGAAGCTAAGCTCACATTTTTAGAAGGGTCATTATCCCTGGTATGGGAACCCTTATTTTTGTAGAAGGGCCATTATCCATGGTACGAGAGCCCATACTTATCTTCATTTAGAAAGGTTGTGAAGACTTAGAGGGAGTCCAACTTCAGAGGGAGTCACTTGGCTCAAACAGAGAGTCAAATGATCACCAGAAATGGAAGCTGCACCAGATGGCAAAGACAATTCCAGTGACTATGGACGTAGAAAATCAGTCAGATTGGAGTATAGTGATGGTTCTAGCATGTGATGCAGAGAGATCAGATGAGGTAGTAGCTCCATCGTATGTAAAGATACTCCCATAAAGGGAGGTGGTACTATATTCATAGGGAACAAAGATACTTGAGTTAGACATTTTCTCCAGTCATCGGGACTATCATTTCTCTTGCTTCAGTGATAGATGGAGATCACATCAAATGAATGTGAAAACCATGTTCCTCAAATAGTGTGATTAAGGAAGAAGTGTACATGGGCTTCATGATACATGAGAAGGAGTCTCATGTTTGTATATTGAAGTAATCCTTGCAAACACCTAGAGCATGGTACCCCAGGATCGATG
>ML806491.1:46367-106329 GCA_009831015.1 Picea engelmannii | reverse complement strand
TAATCTAACAATTAAAAATTACTTTGCATAAACCAAAAATCTAATATAGGATTGTTTGTGTAGTGTTTATGATTGATTTTATTGTTGTTTTTATCTTTTTAGAGTAGTGAAATGAAAACACACATGAAACACACCACGAAAATGGGACACATAGATAACTCCTCCCGAGATAAGGGGGATTGAGGTGGGCATTGAGTAGTCCACTTATTTTTTTGAGATTACAATGATTTTTGAAGAAGTTTTGTGGCCCTTTTATTAGTGGGGGACCATCAAACTTACGATATGATAGAAAATAATGATTTAGAAGAAAGTTTAGGTGCCTCAGGTGGTCTCGAAAAGTCTGATTCCTTGAAAAAGAGAAACGTTTCCCCTTGGTTGTTCACTAAACCTGAAAAAAAAACAAGTTTGTGTGGAGGAAAATGCCCCAAATTACTTTGGGACAACCTGCAAAAACGATGTTAGAAGATGAGCAAAATTTATTCAAGAAAGCCTATGATAAACTAGTAAGTTTGCAAGAAAAATAGAAAGATTTAGACACACTTTCTTAGTGGTTTTGTTTGTTGTTTTAGGACCACAAACAAAGTGGAACTAAGTTTTCCAAATATGGATTTAAATCCCTTAGAAAAATAACTACTTCTAGCCTTTTAGAAATTTAAAAAACGGAAGCATGCTAAAAGTAACTTTTCTTATGCTAGATCTATCTTTGAGATGAAACTTTTGTTATTGTTTCTGGTAGCTACGGGAGGTATTCACCTCTAGGACAACCTTCCTTATAGAATAATATGCCAAGAAGTCAAAGGAAAACCACTGAAAGAATTAAAGAAGCCTCAGAATATTTATATTGCTCCAGAAGTCAAGTCGACCCTGCTAGAAAAGATAAAGTAAAATGTATTTTGCAGAAAGGATAGGTCAGCCCCACTGGAAAAGTTCACTGGAAGATTAGTATAAATAAGAGTGAACGCTAGCTCATTTGTACACCCTCTCTCCACTCTGAAAAGAGCCACAATTCTAAGTGTGTGATCTACGATTGCTACATCCAATGAAGGAAGGGAGGCACATGTCTAATTGTTGACTCTCTCTCAGTCATGGTGGTGCGCTAGAGGTGGACTAGTGCTCTAGCACTCTGGCGAGGGTTTACATCGTTGAGTTCTCTCCTTGTTGAGATAAGTATTGCTGGATTCTTTCTTATTGGTTTTCTCTAGTGAATAGATCTTGTTCTTGGTTATTCTGTCTTTGGCATGGATCTTCTTTATAAGAAAATGTGTTGGGTTTTCTCCCCTTGTGTAGAAGGGTTTCCCAGGATAACTACTATGCTCTACTCGGGGGTGGAACTTGAGGATGCCTATGGTTGGGTGGAAATCAAAGAGCATTGCCTATGGAAAAACGAGCAGTCCCATATTTTTGTTTTGTAATTTGTGCTTGGTTAATCTTCTTGAGATTCGAGTTATTTACTACAGTCAGTCTAGTATTCAAAAATTCAACAACTTTAAGATACAAAATTAGATCTAACTTATCTTTGCATGAAAATAAAGTTTACTTAAGATTTAACTTTGAAAGAAACAAAACTTTGATCTTGCATGCAAGTAAAATGGTAACCAAAGAATATGTAGATTTTTTGTGAGAAAGAGAAAGGAATAATCTTGTAGCCTTGGAACCCTTGGGCAATGGGGTCTCTAGATGATTTTAGTAGGGACTACATCTTTTAAATCCTTGAAGTTGTAGAGGAGACAAGAAAGTTCCACCACCACTCCAAGCTATGAGAACTTGTAAGCTTTAAAATCTTGGTGATAAGATTTGTTAACAAAAATTGGTGTCACCTACAAAAGAGACTTGAAAAAGTATATTAGTTAACCGAAACATGTATGTAAATCAAAATCTCTAAATATAAATGAAAAATCGGATTTAACAACAAAGCTAGATAAATTCCTATCCCACTAGATGATAGCACCCTTTCAAAGACCAAATCAACAGACTTAAAACAATAAATTAGGTAGGTATTACCTAATAGATTAAGCAGAAATGACATCAAGCATCCACACACATGTATAACACACCTTCTTGACCTCCAATTTTTTTTTATTCCAAATGAAAGTATTACAATAGTGTAAAACCACAAACAAAACTCCCCAACTCCAACCCCTTTTACAATGGAGGCGAATGCTTGGTTAAATAGCAATCTGGGTGACATTTTGTTGAAGATTGAGTAGCTTCGGAAGATGTGCTTATTGTATTTGACCAAGACAAACTCTAAAGAATCTTATTATATTATATATTTTTAAGACGACCCTATTGTGCCTTTGTAAAAGTCATCCCTATTGTGGCTTGAAAAGTAAAATGAAAAATAAGAGGGTAAAGTGACAGGTCGGCCCAGACCTAATTTTAGGTTTGCCGGACTACTATTTATAAAGGAGGCCAATGTCTCATTTGTACACTCACAACACAAGTTCTGAAGCTACAAAAGAAGTGTGCAAATCTTGAAGGAAGAAGCTACTGCAACTAGGTGTGACATTGTGGAGGTTCTTGGTTTATCACTTGGGTATATCTTGGTTATGTGGTGCACTACTCTTCCCTAGTCAAGGGTTAAGAGGAGAATCTTCTGCTTTGTTAGTTCTCTCTTGGAGAGAGGCATTGTTTTTGGCTGGTGAATCTATATTGAGGAAGTTTGTTGGGTTTTTTCCCTAGAGGGTTTTCCCAGAATAAATCTTGTGTATCTTGTGGATGTTATTCTTTCAATGATCCTTTATATGCAGTTATTGTGCTAATGGTTAAAAGTAAAATAACACTAATCTAATTAACTGCTCAAGATGTAAAAATCAACACATTCCCAAAGATGGGGGGCGCCAATCCCGAAGAAAAAATGACAAATGGACGCATGGATTGAAGCCACATCTCACACAAGGTGAGTTAACTTGCCAAAAGTGAATGTGAGAGTGGAAGAGGAGGTGCCACATAGCCAAGGGAATGTGGCGACCTCCCTTGAGATCATCTCCCTCACTCTAAATGTATCATCTATCTAGGTAAGTGGGCCTTGCTTCTTGGGATCTCCTTCAAGTGGAGAGAACTCCCCACTTGAATCACTCTAACTCACCTTCAAATTCCACTAAGTCATACTAAAGTGAGTGAGAGAGAGACAATTAACTAAAAACATGTTTCCACAAAAATAACATTTGCTGATTTTTGTCTTTTATTTGACTTTTATTTACCTTTTTCAAGAGAAAATCATTTTTTCTTGAGTAAAACTCAATATTTTCTCTCGAAAAGGTGGTACTAAAGTAAAGTGGGTATTATGGATGTGAAAATGAGTACCCACAAGGCATATACTGCCTCATAGTACTACGTTTTTAACTTATTCATCAATTACAATTAAAATATCCCGATTTTGCAGGAAATTTTTTATTTGCAAAAAACATTAAAAATCCTAAGGGGGACTTGGCACAATTTCCATATGACTCAATATAAATGACCTAGCATGGTAATATAAACATTTAGACACTATAAATTGGAGTTCCATGCCAAGGCCTAACCACCAGTGCAAACTCCAGCTTTGGAGGCGATTAGAGTGAAAAAACTTAGAAATTATAACTCGCCTAATTTCTCTGGCAAGAAATAATTAACAAGTGAAAAAAAACACTCTAGAGTATGTACTCATGATCAAGTATTAGGAGGCCAAGCCTTTTACAAAATCATCATGCTAATCTCATCGTATTACAATGCCCCGCAGGGGATGGAAATGCGAAAAAAGGTTGGTTAAATTGACCGACTGGACTTTTGAACTCTGAATCTTGAGCAAGTGATTGCTCAATTTTTGGTGGCTCAAATTCAAGTCCATGCTAGTGAAACTTGGTGGATAACAGAGCCCACTTACAACTTTGTTAAAAAATCCTTCCAAGCAATCCATTGACACTTCTATCTCATTAAAGGAGCGAGCACTCGCCCTTTCCCTTCAGCAAAGGAATTAGTGCCTTCAAAAATCACTAAAAAATATAAAAAACATGAAAATTACGCACTCATGAGCGAGGTTTATAGGAAAACTAACTTTGTAACTCCCTACAACCCATGTAAAATAGTCTCAACCATCTTGAAGTGGTACAAAAGAGGCCTAATGGAAGGAGAATGGGACAAGCATTGTTGCTATAGTAGAGTTATCTTCAAGCCTAAGCAGTAAGAGACATCACATCCTAGAGGTTTTTATGACCTTCATCTCCTTGGAAATCCTTGTTTTTTGAAGTTCCTGTCTACCATTCTTGTCATTGAGGCTTAAGATCCTTTGATCTTTCTCATAATTACGTAGAGAAGATCGTTGGAGGTGAAGTAATATTGAGTGGTTCGAGGACGAAAGAATCCAAACGAGGATTACAAATGGTGTTGGTAGAAAGATCAGGTACATTTATAATAAAAAGATGACCTCTACCCCCCCAACAAACATTGTATCTTTCAGTAATTAGAATCTCCTTTTATCATTCATAGAGGAAATGAATTACCTGATGAAGAAGTTAGTTAAAGTAGTTGTTTTATGTTCATTTGTATTTCTTCCAATAGTTTGAGGAAGGTTTGTCATTTTTGTGTTTGCAAGTCTATGATCTAGGACAAGAACAAGGACAATTGGAGTGACGACAACCGACAAGGATCATCTCCAACTAGCCATCTAAACTAGGTAAGATCCCTTATAACTAATTGGTAGTTATTAAAAGTTCATCATAGGCTACTTTTAAGAAAGGTTAGCATTGTTCTTTGAATTTCTACTATGTTGTGGTCAACCCTAGCCATAGGATAGTTTACATCCATAATAGAATTGGAGACTCCATTGGGGATAACTCCTTGATTTATTCTCAATAGGGTTTGTTGCATTTCTTTCTTTGCTTAGTTTAGGTCTCTCTAACAGGTCTTCATTTTGTTTTTCTTACTAGTAGTCTTACAGATCAATTTGCAAGGATCTTTTGAGGGTGTCCTGAGAAACTTTCCCCATAACTGCATTCACTTTCTTGTTTGTATCATAGAAAAAGTGAGCACTCGCTTGTTTCTTTAAGGAAAAGTGTGAGTACTCACTTGTTTCCTTCACAGAAGGTGTAACTGCATTTTGGGTTGCATTTTTTCTCATTTCTTGCCCCTTCCCTCCTACCTGGCTCCAACACCTTTGTTATTATGGGTTCCAATGTTTATGTGCAATAGGTTTACAACTGAAAAAATGTTTGATTGATTTCATTTAGCTTTCATTATCTAAAAAGGAAAAAGACACGTTTTGGGAATTTTTCTCTTTCTTTGTTGTTTGCGTGTTTCAAAGTAGTTTTCTTTGGTTGCATTTTCTTTTGGTTTGTTTGTTGAGTAGGTTCTTATTGATTAAAAGTCTCAAAAAATAAAAATTGCATTTAGAAGTTTGCATATTGCATTGAAATTTTGTTTCAAGTTGTTCATGCTTTAATTAAATTCATTGAAGAATAAGTGCAAAATTGAACTTGCCAGTGTTCTTACAAGTTTATTTCTACAATTTTATTAAAACACCATCAATTGCATTTATGTGTCCTTGAGTAATCAACAACAATCTAAAACGAATGCTTAACTAAAATCAACAAGACTGTTTCTTCATAGAAAACCAACATTAGTCTAGGAAGTAGGGTATTGGAATAGGATTGGAGATTTAAACTCTCTAAGTTTGTGAAACTCAAACTAGAATTGATTAAAGAGAAAAGATCTGAATAGTAGCAAGAAGCACTTGCTGGGAAATCACCTCTCACATAGGTGTGTCAAGCACAAGGTCACATTGGCAGCAAGTGGAGGTGATACCACCCATTCATTTGTTTTCAATGTTCGTTGGATTACTATGTCTATGGGGTTTTCTGAAATGTTAGGTCCTTTGGGTGACATCACTTCTCAAGAGCTTTGAGATTTGTTTCTCTATCCATACATGTGATCCCAACACATGACTATTCTTCCTAGTTTCCAACTGTGAATTGGTAACCTTAGTGGCTTATCTTAGGACATCTCATGGGTGACTTTGAGTGGGAAGTTGTCGCGGTACCTAAGGCAAATGCCTAATCATCGTCTTTGTGAGGGTGCTCGTGGGTGCCCACCTTTGTGAGGGTACTTGCACCTTAGGTGAATGTTGCGAGCATGTTACCGTAATTGTCTCTTGTTCCTTCATTGATTGATCTTGGAACTTAATCAACCCATATTAGTCTCTAAAAGTTACTTTAATAAGCTCTTCACTGTCTCAAGCTCAAGACCTAACCAACTTGGGTTGAGCTTTCGAAGGGTAGTTTGTTTGTTGATTCTTCTCAGGAAATTTGTAGTTGTGTGCATTGTGGTTGTTTGTTTAGTTGGCATTAGGTTGTCAATGTTTTGTTTCTTTTGAATCTTTGATCCAAGGTGGTTGACAAACCACTTTGTCGGTCGAGAAAGACATGTGGTCTTTCTTTTGAAAGTGTGGAGTCGTCTCCTCAAAGGAGAAGTCTTGACCATACTGACTCTCCTCTGCGAGAGCTAGTTGAAAAGACCAAATTTGCATTGAAAAATCCCGCAAGGGACTTGTGTAATAAGAGCGTTATGGATAAAGTTCTCAAGTATGCCAACAAAGAGACCCCTTCCCAAGGGGATTCTTGTGCTCTTCCTTTCTTTGGAAATGTTGGTTCCCCCTTAATGGCCACTTTGAACATTCTTGTATTGACTGCAGGGCTATTAGTTTGGTTTTGGACCACTCCAAATGTTCCAAATGATCTTGAGGCTTCTTAGATAAGCACCTTGTGTCAAGGGCATCAAATTGATGTTGATCCTTTCCCTTCATCTCCAGTGAAATCTATTCCTCCTCCTTCTGCCTCATTGGGTGAAAGTCTAGCTACTAGTAACCATAAGTCTAAAAGGAATAGAAAGATGAAGAAGAAGAAGAAGAAGAAGAAGAAGCAAAGACAAAGGTAAAATTCACTAGCCACTGCAAGTCATGCTAGAGATAGGCAACCAACGGTTGCAAGTCATGTTAGGGGAAAGAATCCAGTCACTGCAAGTCATGTTGGAGGTATGAAACCAACCACTGTGAGTCATGTTGGGGGAAAGAAACCAACCACTGCAAGTCACGTTGGGAGCAAGAATCTAGTCACTGCAATTCATAATGGAGGTATGTAACTAGCCATTACAAGTCATGCTCGTGACAAGAAACCAACCATTGCAAGTCACATTGGGAGCAAAAATCATGTCACTGCAAGTCATACTAGAGATAGGAAGCTAGTCATTGCAAGTCACATTGGTGATAAGCAATTGGCCTCAGCCTCATAATCGGTCAATGGTCAACTCAGACTTGAACTCGGATTGACTCAGACTGATCTTATTTCAATGACTCGGTTTTACTGAAAAACACAAAAAATGTTTGAATTTTAATGAAAAAATATATTTTGAAGATTCCAAACCATTAGAGACAAAATATTCAAAGTCTACTCATGTATATACCATGTAAGGGTGAATATATCAAAATGGCATCGAGTGCAATGCATATCAACAACACAATACATAATCAATGAGGCTCTAAATGGCCTCTAAAGTCCATAAAACATGTTGTAAGCTATTGGCCTACTACATATTACATAGTAGATGTTGGATTTTCCTTATTTACATAGCATTAGTGTTACTAGTGTTCTTTTACTTCATTACCATTAACACATATATCATGTACTGAGCAGTAACAACATAAACAAGAGACAAAAAATAACACAAGAGATTTATCTTGGGAAAACCCCAAATGGGGGGAAAACCCAACAACCTTTCTTAGATAGATTTCGTTCACAAAGCAATTCCAACTAGATAAACCCTAGCACAAGTGCTAGCTTAACTAGAAATACCACCCCAGCTGTAGTAACAACACCATACAAAGGTAGCGCACTTCCTTAAGGAGTAGCGCAAAAGAGAGAGATACCAAAAGATTGAACAAGAATAAACTGTGCAATTACAGCTACTACGTCACCTCCTCCAAACTTGTTCCTTTCTTCTGTGTAGATGGGAGAGTGTGAGCGAGTGAACAAATGAGCTAAGGAGCCTCCTTATTTATAGTCTTCTTGTTCTTATAGCTGGGCCGACTTCTCTCCGAGGAAGGTGTCTTTTCATTATACTTTATTCTTCTGGCCCAACTTCTCTTCTAGGGTATTTCAACATCTGTCCAATGGATCTCTTGCTTCCAGAATATTCTCAACATCTAAGAAAGGTCATCTAGGAGGGAAATATCCTCCTGCAACTACCAAAACATCAACACTCCCTCTTAGCTAAGGAGGCATCTTTCACGATGCCTTCATCTGGTAGCCCAATGACTACTTTGCAATCTGCTAGCAGGCACACAACTGCTACAATTCCTTTTGTAGCTTGAATCATCAAGCATAGTCTCTGCGACCAAACGGTAGCACACTCAGCTACATCTAAACGATCTTGTAATATCCATGACAATCAACTAGTGGCACACAACTACTACAATATTATCCAATAGATCACAATTGCTGCCAAGTAGTACACAACTATTGTCCAGAGGCACACAGGCACTGCCAGTGGAACACATCCACTGTAGTAGTACACAACTAGTTTCTAGAGACACACAATCTCAGTCAATGATACACAACCACGAAAGTAGCACACAACTACTACTAGGAGTCACACAACCTTCTCCAGTGGAACACATCCAATGAAGTAGCAGATAACTACTCTCTAGAGTCACACATCCTCCGCTAGTGGAGCACATCCATCGAAGTACCACACAACTACTGTCCAGAGTCACACAGCCTCCACCAGTGGAACACATCCACCAAAGTAGCACACAACTACTATCGGGAGTCACACAACCTCCACCAGTGGAACACATCCACCGAAGTAGCACGCAACTATTGTCTGGAGTCACACAACCTTCACCATACTATTACGACTATGTGTGTGATGTTTCTTCTCTCAGCAGATCTTATAATGCATTACCTCCTCAGTCACCTCACGTGACTGATCCAGGGAACCCTTGACCAGAGGGGTTAGCTTGCATGAGAAGAAACAACACACCTCCCTCTCAACGAGGGTGGAAATTATGCAACACTCCATTCTTGTCCCTGAAGTACTCATACTTCAATCTTGAAAAGGGCTTGGTGAGGATGTCTGCTATCTACTCATCCATGGATATTTATTAGAGCTCCACAACTCCTCTCTGCACCATGTCTCAGATGTAAGGATATTTGATCTCTATATGCTTAGAACTATCATGGAATACAGGGTTCTCGGTAAGCTTCATGCAACTTTGATTGTCACAATGTATCAAAGTTGGCTCCAATTCTAGATCAAATATCCCAGCTAGCAACTTCCGAAGCTACAATGTTTCACGGCTTGCCACACTTGCTGTGATATACTATGCTTCTGTAGTACTGAGTGCCATTGATGTTTTCTTTGTGCTCAACCATGAGATCATGCCTGATCCCAGATTGAAGCAACATCCAAAAGTACTCTTCTGATCCACTGCACTCCCTGACCAGTTAGAGTCTGTATATCCTTGCAACTTCACATCTCCACTCGAGACATATCTAAATCCATATCCAAACGTACCATGAAGGTACCTCAACATATGCTTTGTTGCCATCCAATGTACTTTTCTAGGTTCAACCATGTGTTGATTCAAGGTATTCATTGCAAAGTATATGTCTGTCCTGGTGTTAACTAGGTACATCAAGGATCCAATCAACTGCTTGTACATCATGGGATCCACCAAATTTGAAGATTTGTCACTCAAGAGCTTCAGATTTATCGTCATAGGTGTGGTCATGGACTTGTAATCCATCATCCCAAATTTCTTTAGGATCTCAATAGTATATTTTCCTTAGCTAAGGAAAATCTCATCTTATCTCTACCACACTTCCAATCCCAAGACGTAATGCATCAAACCTAGATCCTTCATCTCAAACTTTGAAGCGATCTCCCTCTTGCACCCAACTATGAGATTCTCATCTCCTATCAAAAACAGGTTATCCACATGTAGGATCAATGGGAAACCATAAAATAACTATATGATTTGGCATATCATGCCTTGGGTGTCTTCTTAGGCCTGTACAAAGCCTTCTTCAATCTGCATACATGCGACTCCTTCTCATGTATCTTGTGGTTTCTCTATGTACACTTCTTTTGGATACTGGAGGAAGTCTCTCGTCATAATCTTCTCCCTCTTGCTCAGAGAATCCTTAGGCCACAAATCAAGCTTTGTACATCTCTATGCTGCCATATGCAACATGCTTGATCTTGTATATCAACTTGGAAGTCACTACTGACTTCCCTTTTGGTCTTAGAACCACTTCTCACACATAATTATTCATGATGGACTGATACTCCATCATGGAATCCTTCCATTCCTGCTTCTCAACAACTTCTGCAATGGTGGAAGGCTCATCAACGCCACATAGCTGGAAAACATGTGTGGTTTTTTAAACTGAGGAAAAATCTATATCCCAATCCTTCTGACTGGTTGCCTTCTTTGTCACTGCAGCAAGGTATATCGAGACAAGGGAATCCTCCCATGAGATCTCACATCTCCTAGAAGCCTCTGAAGCTTCGATCTATCCTCCACAACTCATGGCACCTATCTGTCAGTCCTGGAAGACGTCTCTCTCTCCTATGTGAATTTGAGAAGGAATACTTTCTGAATGAAAGTCTCTAAGCCATTGATTCTCTCTAAGATCAAGCTCACTCTGAATCTACATGCTCCCTCTGAAGCTTGACTCCCTTTGAGTCTATACGATATTCGGAGCCACTTGCTTCCGCTGCATCTGTTGACTTCTTCTGAAGTATGATCTCTTATGGATTGCGCTAGGAGGTTTCTCCTCCCTACTGGATCCTAAGGGTTGACTCCCTCTGAAATCTATCTCCTTCTGAGCTGGTACTTGGTGGGCCCGCCTGCCTCACCATTGGTGGAGTCATCTGCGTCTCTTCATAGTATGGCTTATTAATGCCATGTATTTGTATGAGAACATGCTTGTCTACCACATCGTTTCTAGGTAGGCCCTTCTGGCACTACCGACTCTTGCTGATGATCTGAAGAATGGTCAAATTAACTGTACGATCATCTTTGGAGCCTTCTGCTCCTCATAGTCAATCTCCATAAGAGATACTTTTCTTTTTCTTCTTCCTCACATGGGTGTGTACGTTCGTGTACACAATTCTATGTCTCAGCTAGAGATTGTCTAAATCATTTCCTCCTACAACTGTCATGATAGCTCCTTCTCGGAGCTATCACCTGTGACCTACCCAAAACAAGAGGCAAGGAAAACATTTCCATGGTAACCTCCATGGAATGGTTAGTAATAAAGAGCATCTCATAGAGGAGATCAATTTCATCTTGCAAATAAATATATCATTAATAATGAACAATGAGCATTTTAATGGTAATCGTATCGATAGTATTCAGGTGTACCTAAACATTTGATAGAAATAGAAAATAATAAAGTTGTAAACACTGATATCCTAGGTACAATGCTTTCTTAAGCAACAACAATATAAAATATCAAACATGATATGCAAACCTGGAGTCTGGTGTTGTTGTCTTGCTTGAGTTTCCTTCTATTGTTCATATGGAAACACCATTGTCTAAAAGACAAATTCTTCATCCTTTGATACCTTCAAGTGCTCTTCGACATCTGTTGCATGTGCATGGTGTTTATTCTTCTCCTTTTCATTTCTATCTAGACATTGAAAGGCATAATGTCCTAGCTTATGGAAACTGTAGCATCTGATCTTTGATGCATCCTTCTTGTAACGAGGTCTCTTAAACTTCTTCGGGCTGCCTTCTTCCCTTTTCTTTCTCTTCTTCACTTGGCAACAAGTGCTTGATTTTCATCCTCATTAGTCTTTTGTGTCTTGGATATCAGCCTGGATTCCTCTTGGGTGTAGTCTACGCATAATTTGTTGAACTTGGGAAATTTGATTCTGGCACAAATCCCTTGAACAAATGGATCCCAAGAGGAGGGAAATACATTGAGTGTAGTACTCATGAGTTCAATGTCTTCTACTAGATCTCCAATGGCTACTAACTTCTGTTTGATCTGCGAGATCCTCATGAAATAGTTGGCTACTATTTATGACTTGTTCATTGTCATGTTTCTAAGTTGATGCCTTAGAGTAAGATTTCAAATGGTATTCTTACTTTCATAAGTCTAGTTAGGGCATCAAACATCTCCTTCAGTGTCTTCAGTTCTGATACATTGGGTATCAGGTGATCCTTGATTAAATCTGTCAAGATTCTCTTGGCCTTGACCTCATTCTTCTTGAACTTTTCTTTTGCTTCTTGAAGATATTTCATTACGTGATCTAATAGATCATTCTCTTCTAGAATGAGGAGAACTCTGTGCTTCCAAGATCTGAAGTTATCTGCTCCATCCAATTTGTCCTCTACTCTCATGTTGATATACATTTTTTTTTTCACTGGTAGAAACCCTAACCCCTGAAAAACCTCAATTTCTCAAACTTTATCAAACTTAACCCTAGCAAGGTGTCGTTGTATCGATCTTCCTTCCAATGGTCAAACTGTTCTGAAGGTAACCAACTCTAATATCATGTTGTATTTTCCTTATTTAGAGCATTAGTGTTACTAGTGTTCTTTTACTTCAGTACCATTAACATATATATCATGTACTGAGCAGTAGCAACGTAAACAAGAGATGGAAAAGAGAACAAGAGATTTATCCTGGGAAAACCCAAAATGGGGGAAAAACCCAACAACCTTTCTTCGATAGATTTCGTTCACAAAGCAAGTCCAATCAGATAAACCCTAGCACAAGTGTTAGCTTAACCAAAAATTCCACCCCAATTGCAGCAACAACAACATACAAAGGTAGCGCACCTCCTCAAGAAGTAGTGCACAAGAGAGAGATACCAAAATACTAAACAAGAATAAATTGTGCAGCTGCAGCTACCACATCACCTCCTCCAAAATTGTGCCTTGCTTCTATGTAGCTGGGAGAGTGTGAGTGAGTGAAAAAATGAGCTAAGGCACCTCCTTATTTATAGTCTTCTTTTCCTTCTAGATAGGCCGGATTCTCTTCTGGGAAGGTGTCTTTTCATTATACTTTATTCTTATGGGCCAACTTCTCTTCTAGGTATTTCAACATATTGCTAATGGATATCTTGCTTCTAGAATCTTCTCTGCATCTAAGAAAGGTCATCTAGGAGGGAAAGATTCTCCTACAACTACCAAAACATCAATAATAGATATAATTGATCAACATGATCAATCATCAAACTCATCACCACTGCTAGAAATGGGATCCTCAACAAAAGTTACAAAATCATCCTCTGGTTCAGATTCTTCGGACTCCTCAAACTCCCCAAGGACATTTTGAATTGCAGTAGTTGTAGTAGTACTAGTAGAAGCACGAGTTGGTTGCCTTGCATGCCTAGTGCTTGCATGTGCCATGCATGCTGGATCTGGATCCAAACCAATCCCTCCAACTTCAAGTCATCAATGTCAAAATTAGGATCAAACTTTGTTAGGTGAGACTCCTCCACCCATTCTGAGGTTGAATCAATAACATCCGATACAATGGGATTTATATCAGGTCTTTCGTTCAACAACTAGTTGGGCCTTGGTCGAAGGTTGTACTACACGAAGACGAGATCATTTAACCATTTTTGTTCCAAACAATTTCTCTTCTTCGTGCGATTTCTCTCAAAGATAGACCAATTACGCTCACACCCAAAAGCACTTCAAGTTTGGCTTAGGAATCGAACTACAAACTTTTTCAATTGAGGAGACTGGCTACCAAATGACTCCCACTAATGTGCTACAAAAATAAAGCTAGTTCATTAATGATTAGATTGTGACTTTGGATAAAAAATAAAGTATTTAAAGTTTAAACAATTGATCTTAAAAAGACTTTGGTATTTCTTATCTAGTCGGTCCGCATCTCTTGCAATATTTGCTAGGTTGTTTCCAAAGATACTCATGGCTCTAGAGAAAGAACTAATCTGTCGATGTACTTCTAGTTGCTTTTCTTCTTTAGGGACCATGCGATTCAAGCACTTGTACAATCCATCTTTGACCTCCCTAGTTTGATCTTCTCCTAACTGAGCTCTCTAATGATACCTTGGATTCAAGAAATACCCAGCTACATGTATAGGGCAATGGAGTTGAGTGTTCCATATATTATCAATTATGTCCTAGATAGGCCCATACTTAGCTACTCTATTTGTGTAGGTTGTCCTTATTTTCTCCCTTGCTTGATACATAGCCTTATAGATGTAACCCATGGCCAATTTTTCCCCATCCACCAACTGCAACACCTTAACAAGGGGTTTGCTAATTTTCATAACCTTTGTTGCTTTTTTCCAAAACGTTTTATAAAAAACTTCATTTTTAGTGTATTTTCCATCTTGTTTGTGAGCTCACCAAGATTCATTCCATTCATCACTTGAATTTTTTTTTTCAAGTTCTGTGCTTGGGAAAGTAGAGATTTCAATGTGAGGAAGTGAGTTGCAAATCTCACGATGGCAGGCCTAACAAATTACTTTCTATCGGTGTTTTTCCTCATTAGGTTCAATATCCATAGTGGTTGTAGATGTATTTTGTGATGCATTTGGCATTCTCTACAATGTTCTTGATCCATTCATGTTTTCCTATGTCCTCAATCATGAAGTCTATGCAATGTGAAACACATGCGGTCCAAAATATGGTCCTGCATTTGGAATCAACATTTTACTAGCAATAACTGTTGGAGTTTTGGCAACTTCGAGCAGTCATTCTCCAAGGAAAAATACAAGGAACCCTTACATCAGACCCTAGAAGACAGAAGAAGAAGTTGGCTCCAGTAAATTATTAAAGAAAAATATTATTAAAGGAAAAGTGACAAGCCAACCCTGGTAGGTAAATCAAGGTGTTGAAAAAAGTATAAATAAAGGTTGTCTCATTTCATTATGACACATTCACACTCACCTTCTCATCTAAGGCACAAGTTTGGAGAAGTGTTAGTTGTAGCTAGCAAAAGATGCTAGTGGCATCTTGGAGGTTATCTTGAAGACATTAACGTCTCTCTTGGTATTTATTGGTCACTTTACTATTGCGCTAGATCTGGGAGAGGCGCGACTTAGGGTGGATATTGTGTATGATATTTTGTGCTTGATGGAGGCACTCTAGTAATATTTTGGACAATATTCTTCTAGAGAAAAGTTGGCTAGGTTTTTCCTATGAAAGGGTTTTCCCAGGATATTTATTGTGTCTCTTGTGCACAGTGTAATTATTTTATGATAACAATAAGAAAATCATAAGCAAATAATTATCAGACTAGAATTAATTAAAACACCAACATGGTGTCAGAGCTGGTTACCTTCGAGATAATCTAACAACTAGAAGGAAAGATCTTGAGTTTTGCAGCTGCACAATTCCTTTGTCAAGATCATTGAACACTTTTTCCAAGTCGTTGGGACTATTTCCACTTCATAGCAACTTGCCTAACCCTAGCGCACTCACTACAACACTCATATTGCAATTTGGTGAAGTTTGAAATTTTGGGTTTTTTCAGACCTAGATTTCTACCAGCGAAAGTGATTTCTGAAGAAAATCAACAATATCTCATCAACAGATATTGCCTTGCATTTGAAATTTGGTTTTACATCAAGCAAGGTATTGTTCTGAACCCTAAATTTGAAATTGTCAATGGCACCTACCATCTTACCAGAAGAAATACTAGAAGGAGCTTCAAACTTTAGGTCCTAGAAGACCAGGCTTCTACTACTTCTAGATGAATATGATCTTCAGAACTATGTGAAGTAGAAAATTACAGAACCTGAAAATGAGGAGAAAGTTGAATACAAGAAGAAACAAGCTAAAGCCAAAAGAATCTTGTCAAATACCGTGAGGAGTCACCTGATTCCCCACATTGTTGAATTGAAAAATGCCAAAGAGATGTACGACGCTCTGGTAGTATTATTCGAAAGCCGAAATATTAACCAAAATATAGCCTTGAGAAATCAACTCTGTTGTATCAAGATGACCAAGGAAGATATAGTTGCTACCTTCTTCATGAAGGTCTCTCAGACAAGAGATCAACTGAAAGCAATTGAAGAAGATGTTGCAGATTCAAAACTTACCTATATAGTTATTAATGGGTTTCCAAATTCATGGGAACCATTTATTCAAAGCATTTGTGGACGAGTAGAATTGACCAAGTTTGAAGATCTATGGGTTGATTGTGTCCAAGAAGAAACCGAGAAATTATCAAGAGATAGTTCGTAGATACCTCAGGATGAAGAAACACAATCTCTTATAGCCATACAAGAAAAGTAAATGGAAAAAGAAACCTTGGAATGAAGAATACACGTAGAAGATGAACTTCAACTCATGAACATAAGAAGAAAGATCTGTCAAAGATCGAGTGTTGGAATTGTTCTACATTTGGACACTATGCTTCAAATTGTTCTGAGAGGAACATAAAGGAGAACCAACATGTATCAACAACCACCGTTGATGAGAGTCCACCACGAAAGAACATAAAGGCGACGAATGAGTATATTTTTTAAAGGTATGTCCTTCTCTACCACTTTTCCTAGAAAATATTTTTTTATTGTACATTTTATCTTGGTTATTATCCCTGATTCGATTTAGGAGGCAAAAATTACATTTTATCTTGGTTATTATCCCTGATTTAGGTGGCCAAGCTTACATTTTATCTTGGTTATTATCATTGATTCAGGAAGCTAAGCTCACATTTTTAGAAGGGTCATTATCCCTGGTATGGGAACCCTTATTTTTGTAGAAGGGCCATTATCCATGGTACGAGAGCCCATACTTATCTTCATTTAGAAAGGTTGTGAAGACTTAGAGGGAGTCCAACTTCAGAGGGAGTCACTTGGCTCAAACAGAGAGTCAAATGATCACCAGAAATGGAAGCTGCACCAGATGGCAAAGACAATTCCAGTGACTATGGACGTAGAAAATCAGTCAGATTGGAGTATAGTGATGGTTCTAGCATGTGATGCAGAGAGATCAGATGAGGTAGTAGCTCCATCGTATGTAAAGATACTCCCATAAAGGGAGGTGGTACTATATTCATAGGGAACAAAGATACTTGAGTTAGACATTTTCTCCAGTCATCGGGACTATCATTTCTCTTGCTTCAGTGATAGATGGAGATCACATCAAATGAATGTGAAAACCATGTTCCTCAAATAGTGTGATTAAGGAAGAAGTGTACATGGGCTTCATGATACATGAGAAGGAGTCTCATGTTTGTATATTGAAGTAATCCTTGCAAACACCTAGAGCATGGTACCCCAGGATCGATGGATACTGATGAGCCTGGGGGTGATGTAGATCCCAACCTTTGTTACGAGGTTGTCTATGATGATTCATTGATCTATGTTGATGATCAGTTCCTCACGAGAGAAGAATATCTCTTTGTTCGGTGTAAGAGGGAGTTTATCTTAGAGTTCGAGATGAAGGATCTTGGCTAGATGTACTATGGGATTGGAGGTATGACAAAGATAAGATGAGATATTCCTCAGTCATAGGATATTGATGAGATTTAGATCCCACGATGTATAGGTAGTAGATCGGATCCTTGATGTACTTGGTTAATGCCAGACCAAATATTTTCTTTGTAGCAAGCACCCTGAGCCAATATTTGGTTGAAGCCAAGGAAGTTCTAGTGGATGGAAGTGAAGCATGGTATAGTTGGATATGATTTGTCTCAGGTGATGAAGTGAGGCTGCAGAGATATACATATTTTGATCGAGTAGGAGTGAAATAGGAAGATTGAGCACCTCAGGGTGCTACTTCAGCTTGGAATCAATTATGATTTCTAGGATAAGTTGGAAGCAAGATTCTGTAGCACTCAGTACAATAGAGATGGAGTATGTTGCAGCCAATATTGCAAGTCATGAAGTAGTGTGGCTTCAAAAGATTCTTATAAGACTTCATCCGAGACATGGTACATAAGGGAGCATTGAGCTCCAGTACTTATCCACATATGAGTTGATTGGAGATCTCCTTCGACAGTGGCTATGATGACTTGGCTGAGGAGGATGATACACATGATTTGTTATTGGATAAATCCGTAGGTGCAGACACTAATCGATCTCCCTAGATCCACCTGGATCTAGAACAAAGAAAGACGGAACAAGACTCTTTCCCTAGATTTTGACCATTGAATTAACTAGGAGGCAAGAACAAATAACATAGCTTATTATCGATTCCTATGGTCTTTGTTGCTCCCGCTTTGCTCCAGTTCTCTCATGCAACCAAGACCAAGACAACACAAAACAACCAAAGTGAAGATAGCACAATCTATTCAACAGTCAATCTATGTATATGATCAAGGAATTATACAATAAAACACAACAAGCTTTATAGGAAAAAATCATATTACTATATCATATTAAATGTGAAAGAGAGATTACAACCGTGGCCTTGATGTCATAAGGTCCCTTCCAACTGTCCTTCGTTCCCCACACACTTTCACTCCAAGAATTCTGAGAGCATAGATCTGATAGCTATTCACAATCTATCTTGACAAAGCAAATCTCAAAGCCACTCTAACCAAGCTAATAATTCCAAGCCACCCAAAGCTAACAAGCTTAAGAACCCCTTCTCCATGAGAGCTCATCTCCTTTTATAAGTTGAAGAGGATAAGGTGAGGAGGTTAGGATGATCCCACTAAATCATGAAAGCGAGTAAGATCCAAACCATTCGGATGCCACCTCACCATGGAAGTTTCTCCTTCTAGAAGATTCGAGAAAACGCTCATTTTCCCCATGTGTAAGCATTCTCGCACCCTGCTTATAGTGCAACCTGTGAACTGTTCTCACCCTAGCTATGATGTAGCCTGCGAGAATCAGGCATTCTCGCACCCTAATACATAGGTAGCCTGCAAAATTTCTTTTTATAAGGTTTTTACACAGGAAAATGTAACTTCTTTTCTCGGGAAAATTTCTTCTCCCTTATCTCTTCAGGAACTCAGGCCACTGACCCCTCTGAAGGCAACAGATAGGTTTAAATCATTAACGATCATAGGGATGATGAAAATAATGTGTAATAGGATTAGCCATGCTGATTTGGCTAGTGATGAGCATTGATGTTTCAACATCGGGTAGACGTTCTCCCAGATTGGTCATGCACGGGGCTATGCTAGTGCTGATATGACTAAGGGAGAATGACTCATTCACTCATGGGGCTCTGCTAGTGGTGAATGGCCTAGGTATGTTGATTTTCTCCATCTTCGAGTAGCCGTTCCTTTAGATTGGTCATGCACGAGGCTATGCTAGTGCTGATATGACCAAGGGAAGAATGATTTACTCATCCACAGGGCTTTGCTAGTGGTGAGTGGCCCAAATAAGCATCAGGAAGACATTATCCCAAATTGGTCTTGCACAGGACTATGCTAGTGCTGATATGACTAAGGGTAATCACTCATTCATCCATGGGGCTTTTCTAGTGGTGAATGGCTTGGGCGTAGTCCTTATCCTGACAAGGAGTGGATGGACTCGAGATGATATCACATGCATATTTTGGGATGGAATGCATGTGCAAAGATGACACATCAACATGACTCATGAAGACACATTTCTATGACAGAAGAAGTCCAAGTATGGAGAATGTCTCCCTCGTTGAGAGGGAGTGTTGTATTTTGGTAACTTCAGGCAGTCATTCTCCAAGGAAAAATACAAGGAATCATTACAAAAGACCCTAGAAGACAGAAGAAGAAGTCGGCTCCAGTAAATTATTAAAGAAAAATATTATTAAAGGAAAAGTGACAAGTCGGCCCTGGTAGGTAAAACAAGGTGCTGAAACAAGTATAAATAAAGGAAGTCTCATTTCATTATGACACATTCACACTCACCTTCTCATTTGAGGCGCAAGTTTGGAGAAGTGCTAGATGTAACTATAAAAAGACATTGGGGGCATCTTGGAGGTTATCTTGAAGGTGCTAGCCTCTCTCTTGGCATTTCTTGGTCACTTTACTATTGCGCTAGCTCTAGGAGAGGCACTAGACTTAGGGTGGATACTCTGTATGATATTTTGTGCTTGATGGAGACACTCTAGTAATATTTTGGACAATATTCTTCTAGATAAAACTTGGCTGGGTTTTTCCTGTGAAAGGGTTTTCCCAGGATATTTCTTGTGCCTCTTGTCTCTTGTGCATATTGTAATTATTTTATGATAAAAATAAGAAAATCATAAGAAAATAATTATCAAATTGGAATTAATTAAAACACCAATAAGAACATAGTTAGAGGCTTTATCAATGATGCTCTGAACAACATTTGTCTACCCCACCAATATAACAATCTCGTCCAAAAGATAAAATAACAGTTTGCATCTTTCACCTTATCAGATGTGTTATCGCACAAGTTGTAGGTTGGGAAAAGCCCGACCCAAACCACAATATGGTGAAAACTAAGAGAACACCTACCCACTATCACCTTAGATAGGTATTCCTGTCACTTTAGAGGTGACGTGATCACCTCAAGGGGGGAATCTCGGGTGACCCTAGGGAGGAAATGAGACAGAAAGTGAAATGATGAGATGAATGCCCCTATAGGTCAAGTTTCCAGATGGAAGAAGGTTTGAGAATGAGTCTCAGGAGTGGTTCAAGGTTGCCAAGTCCTTGGGTACATGCTGAAAGTGTTTGTACCTGCCCGAGACACAAGAAAATCCAACTGTATGAGATTTATGTTAGGTGGAAAAGGAAGTTAAGGTTGTTTTCCCTAATTGCAGAAGTCAACAAAAATATATATCAGCAAACAAATGATTATTAGATATGCTAAATAAGTGCCAAAAGTCAAGATACTGATACAAGAGCTAAGCTAGATATGACTAGTACAACTCAAGAATGAAAGAGCAAGACTTTAGCACAAATGTAAGGCTGTTATAAACTAGTGTGGCAGAGATACTTTATCATCCTTATGGCTGTAACAAACAAGTTGTTGCAACAGAAAAATCAGCCACCAAAAATTGCAAGTAATCCACCCAAAAAGTGCGCTATGATTAGTAGATTGTAGGGGCAGAGTATTGACAACTTTTGACGGTTGAAATGTGAGTTATTCGAGAATGTGTTTAGGGTTTGTTGCAGCCCTATTGGCTATATCTTTACTTTTATAACAGAAGCAATAATTTCCTAGAGAAACAAGATGCCTTGAGGGATTTAGGAGGCCTCAAGGAGTTAGAACGACTTCCAATTCAGACAATATCAAAATATCGAGTTTTCACGTTTACCAATGCAAGATTTTATTTCTCCAATGCAATTAGATTAGTGCCTTTAGATATTGGGTTATGGAGTCAAATAAAGGATGAGCTAGCAATGCTATATCCTTGGGGGTGTAAGCCCTTTTACTCCCCAAGGAATGCAAGGCTAACTAGGAAGTACTAGGAGGGTGTAAGCCCTTTTACTTCTCCTAGTAAAACCTTATGCAATAATTATTCGAAGACAAAAAAGATGGATATGGTGGGGTTTTATGCCCTTATACTCCCCAAGAATTCTATCAAATCAAACTTGTAACCAAGAAATGAAGCAACAATAAGATAGATTCCTAACCTAGTCTAAGCATTAACAAGATAAACCTCCCTTTTACCAAGATTAATCCACCACAAATGCAAGAGAATATCTCCACTAGAGATAGTGCATCACATCATCCACCAATAGAAAAAATAAACCATAACAAGAGCACAAGAGAGAGAGATTTCTCAAAGAGGGTGCAAATTTTAGTTAAGAGTCTTCTCACAATGGGAGAGTTATCTCAAAATGAGAGACAAATAATCTCTATTTATACAAAATGTCCTAAACATGTTTTTCCACAAAACTTAGGGTAAAACACAAGATAAAGGGTCACCAACCCTTATCTTTTCCCTTTACAAAAGTAATATTATTTAATTTCTATTTTTCACATAAGAGAAACCCTAGAAACATGATGTCAAACTTCTTTTGGGAAACGTTTGGCACTTTTGGTCAAGTCATTGAGTTGGAGAAGGGAAAGCTAGGCCTCCAAAGGCCAAATGTATTCAACCTAATCCTTTATTCCATGATCCATGGGCCTCTTCCTAAAAAAGTGCCAAATGTCCATCATCACCACCAAACCCTAGCCTTAGGGTGACATCAAGCCCTTAAAGGGTGACATTTTGGCCCTTTCAAGAAAGTCGTTTGACATGTACGGGTTGGGCAAGATCCTCCAAGGTGTCCTCTAGGCCGCCAAAGGAATTTCATCATCATCTGGAGTGTGGGCCCTTGGCATCCAACTTTTTGTCTTCAAGCCCCATGGAAGCCCAAGCTAGGCTTGTTCTTCTAAAACTATCCACCAATTAGGTCCTGCAAAGATGAGTGGAGATCCACTTCCTCCCTAACAATCCTAGGATCATCATCAATAATAAATAAAGAAAAAATAGAGCATAAATCAGGTGGAGTATACATTTTTGGTTGATTCATTCCATCTCCTCAAATATGGAGAATGAGGATCTTCTTTTTCTTCTAATCCATGTTCTTCTATCGAGTTAAATTCTTCACCCTCCAACTCAAACTCTATTATATTTGGTTCTTTCTCCTTTGGTAGGATTTCATGTTTGTGAACATCTTTAACCTCTCTAAGTACAACATCTCAACTGTAAATAGTCTTCTTAGTTACTGGGTTCCAAATTTTATAGCCTTTTATACCATCTTTATAACCAATAAAGATACACTTTTCATCTTTATTATCCATATTACTCCTATTTTCTTTGGAACATGTATATAAGAATCACAACCAAACACTCTAAGATGTTCAATAGAGGGTTTATTACCAGTATATGCCTCATGCAGATTGTTGGCCACCAATGTTGATGAGGGTGATCTATTTACCAGATAACATGTAGTGCCTACTGCCTCTGCCCAGAATTCTTGTCCTAACCCAGAACCACTGAGGACGATCCTTGATTTTTACATCAACATCTTATTCATCCTTTTTTCAACCCCATTATGTTGAGGTGTGTATGGAGTAGTCTTTTGCCTTGTTATACCTCACTTCTTATAGAATTACTCAAATTGATTCCCGCAAAACTCTCCACCATTATCTATCCTCAACACATTTATTTTCTTCTCTGTCTAATTCTCCACAAGAGCCTTAAACTCTTTAAATTTAATAAAGACCTCATATTTATTTTGGAGGAAATAAATCTATGTATTCCTTGAGAAATCGAATTGAACAAAACATAAGACATAAATTTACCTAGTGATGGACCATAAACAAATACACTAACTCTAAGATCCCCTTTTCTCTTATAGCACCATATGATAATCTTACCTGATTTTTTTACCATATATGCAATGTTCACATAAATTGAATTCCAGTGTCCAATCGGACATACCTTCAACCAGACCTTTATCATGTAGTGTTTGAATGCCCTTCTCTCTAATATGTCCCATTCTTTGATGCCACGACATTGTCTTTTCTCCAAAAACAATAGGGATTGTATCTTCTTCATTTCCACCCTAAGGAACAACAGAACTGTTACATCCATTATTGATATTTCTTCCAAACAACTTTTACAGAGTTCCATTCTTAAATCCCCTCATCAACACCATTACCCCTCAAACCATTTTGCAAGTTTCATTTTCAAGCACAACATGTACAACTACATCACTCATCTTACTTACATATATCAAGTTTCTAGCTAGATCTAGAATGTGAAAAACCCCAGGGAGTGTTCTAATCCTTCCATCCTTGAGCTACAACTTGACCTTTTCACGTCTTATGATTTTGGTTGTTGAGTCATCTCCTAGGAAAATATCACCTCCATTATATTTTTCATATTCACAAAATCACTCCATGTGGGGATTCATATGAAAAGAAGCACCTGAGTTGATCAACCATACATCATGATCTACATGTGTTCTTGAAGAATCCAAGTACACATCCCATCCTTTTTCTCAAGAGGTCTTCTCTTCCATGGAAGGAACATCATCAGATCCCTTCCCTCTCTCAACACTTTTAGATATACAATCCTTCTAGTAATGCCTAATTTTACCTCATTTCCACCATTTCCTTAAGGATTTTCCTAGAGATTTAAATCTACCTATAGATTTAGATCTCCCATTTGAGGACCTATTTTTATTTCTATTCAAGGAATTTCCTCTTATAGATAAGGAATCTATTCTCTGACTATCCATGGTTTTCCTAATCATTTCTTTTGATAACAAGGATGAAACCACAGCATCAAACTTTAATGTTGTTGTGTTACTTCCAACATCTAAAACCAAACTATCCCATGAATCCGACAAAGAACAGAGTAAACTAATGCACTTATCTTCATCAAACATTTTATTGTCGACAGACAAAAACTGACTTACCATGATAGTATTGAAGGCATTTAGATTATATGTCAATGAGTCGCCATCATTATCCTCAAGAGGCACAACTTATTTCATAGGAAAATTTTGTTTACCACGGACTTAGATTGATATAAAGCCCCTAACTTATCCCATAATTCCTTGGCTATAACTTATCTTGAGACATTTAGTAACACTAAATCTGAAAGACACAACTGGATTGTGATGTTTTCCTTCCTATCCAACTTCATCCAATATTATATCGACATATCGTAGATGTAGTAATAGAATCCATAGTGACCCACTATTCTTTGTCTATCAAAATATCCTTAATATTTAACTTCCAAAGCTCAAAGATTTTCCCATTTACTTCTCTATCTCAATTTTAGAACTACTCACCATTCTCTTTAACCATAAGAATCACCATTGCAGATCTCCCAATGAAACCAAGTATATAACAGACCCAAGATAATTGAACCCTTAGTAATAGAGACACGCCCTTGAAGCTAATAACTTGGCTCTGATACGAAATGTAGGTTTTAAACCTTTACAATATATTGATGCACACACAAATTCTTTATAAAACATAAATAAAATAATAGCATTCCTACATAGTACTCAGAAATTTACCCTGGAAATCCTTAACCAAGAAAGCCAACAAAAATGTTTAGAGCCACACCTCTAACTCCCATTTTATTAACTTCACCATTTACAAATACAATATATATGATTCCATGACATCCAAAAAATCAATCCATTGACCTAGCTTAAATTACAACCTTAATCCTTAAACTTAATTAGAAAACTATGGGCCATAAAACTGTGTGCCAAAACCACACAAAACTAACCAAAAAACTACCCAATTTTTTGGGGGGGTCTCCCCACCCTCCCTACGAACCTCCATTGTTCCCGATGCATACATGTCATGCATGGGGATAACCATGAAAATAATATAACACATACCCAAAATTATACCAGTTGTTGTTTTCTTTTCATACAGGGGGGCCCAATTACATGATCAATAATTCAGGGAAACAATTCCCATTGCTTCTCTACACCAACAAAACTTCTCAGTTCTTACATACTTTGTCAATGAATCTATAATATTCTTCAAAGTGTCCACCTTCACTAGCAACATCGTCTTGTCTTCAACCATTGGTGGGCCTCAGAATGGCAACAATAATGTTATTGCTTCCTTAGCTTGTCACTTTAGTTGTCAACCTGGGGCTCATACAAACTTTATAGTTGTTGTGCAAAGTATATGCAGAGTGCATTGAAAATAACCTAGGTCTGGAATTGGTCAAGGGGAATAATCACATGCATGAAATCTGATTACAACTTGTGAAGGAAATCTAAACTAATTACATGAATAAAATTGGATCTTCTTGCATGAATGGAATCACACCAAATTGAAAAGAAGATAATCTAATTACAGGAAATAAAAACCAATCCAACCGCATGAAAAAAATACTAAGTTGTAAGGAGAAATTGAACTTGATTGCAAGGAAAGAAACTAATTTGTTGCATGAAAGGAAATGAACCTATTGCATGAAATAAATGAATCTAATTGCATATGACCTTTGATCCAATACCAATCCCTTATGTTATCTTATTGACAGGTGTTAACCTCATAAAAATATATGTAAGAAATGCAAGAAACTTCAACTAAAATTGTTCTACAAGAAGTTTCTACATGAACTGTAACATTCCTATAAGAAACTTCTACAGGGTGAAGAGAAGAGGCCTAAAATTATTCTTAACACCTTCTAAAATACTAATAAATCCAAATTAATATGCAATAAAGTATGGATGAGGTTCATAGCCCTGAAAAGATGCTCTTGAGTAATCCAATGGAATTGCAACCACTTCTATAGGAAACATACTGAAAATTACATTTCACTAACAATATGAAGTATGGGTGCAAAAATATAGTTATAAATTGATGTGCATAGCTATCTAATCCTCTAAAAAATACTGAGAAAATGAAATACAACACACTAACATGAAAAAGAAAGAAAGAATACAAACAAGGTCCTTGAGCCCTTTTGAGTGGGCCCTACCCAAGCAACACAAAGGAACCTATGGAAAATTTAATGAGATGGATTAAAAAACATCTTTATTAACCAATATCAGTGGTTACATCAGGGAGTAGAGCTCCAAGTCTCAAAAATATTTTCAACAAAACTATGATGCAATATTTAGATCTCTGATTTTCCTTCCCCTTGTTCTCTACATTGGAAGCCTATTTATACAATTAGAACTTGACCTGTGTCCTTAGATGAAGGAGGAAATAGGGGGAAACACATCCTTCTTCAATATATCGTATATCCTTCATATTTTTCAAGCTTCAGTCTACATGTAATGGTCATAAATACGCTAGCAACACATTTGGAGTGGGGGACAAGGTCCTTAATTCTCTCCCTGTGTTGGGACCTTTCGCTTCTCATAGATATTTCAACTTGCTTAATTTGTGATACACATAAACTTCATCATGGATATTTAACAAAAAATGTACCATTACTCATTAAATTCCAACCTCAAAATTTTTCATTAGACATAATACAAAAGCACCCATAACTATTATTAAACATGGTCAATCAAAGTAGGTTTTTAGGTGTATCATGGTCAAAATTATATCTTTGATGAGACTTTTAGATAGGAAATGTTGGGGGCCATCAACCATGTCTCTCACAAAGTTATTAACATCAATGTGTTTTGTCTTAGAATGATAATCCAGGTTCTTTTCCAAAACAATTTTACTTTAACTACCACAATCTAACTTTACAACTTGTTGTACAAACGCAATACCTAAAAAACAACCTTTGTAACCATAAAAATTCCTTACTATCATGAGTAATTTCCATGTATTCAAATTTTTTAGTTGAAATCCACTACAAATTTTCTCTTGATTGCTCCTCCAAATAGGTTAAACTAGGTTAATCACATAACCACTTGTAGATATTATGTGATCCATATCTCCAACCTAGTCTGCATCAAGAAATACAAGTATTTCCAACACTCTGTTTACACCAAGTCATACTTGGTAGCAAATTCCATAATCTGTAGTACCACACAAATACCTAAAAACCCTCTTTATATTTATCCAATGCTCCTTCCCTGGTTGTGACATATACTTGCTCAAAACTCCCATTGAATGTACAATTTCGGGTCTAGTATAGACCATTGCATACATCAAACTTCCAATATCACTAGCATAAGGAACACGAGACATGTCCTCTTCCTCTTCATGTTTCTTGGGATAATAATCTCTAGACAACTTACACCTATGGGAATAGGACCTTGATTGGTTTACATTCCTGCATATTAAACCTTTGTAATATTGTTTCAACATATTTCCTATGATTTAACTAGTGCTTCATATTTTCTTGGTCTCTTTTAATTTCTATGCTCAAAATAAAATCTGCAACACCAATATATTTCATATCAAATTTAGAAGACAACTAAGTTTGTACCTCCTTTATGATTTCCGTCTTGTTTCCAATCATCCACATACAAAACCACACAAATAAAATGATCACCAACTAATTTAAAATACACACAGTGATCATCTTTGATCCTTTTGAAACCAAGTCTCAAAATTAAAGTATCAAACTTTTGATGCCACATCCTTGGATATTTCCTTAACCCATACAAGGATTTTTTCAGCTTGCAAACCAACTCTTTCTTACCCTTCACTGCAAAACCTTCTAGTTGTTTCATGTAGATTTGTTCATCAAGATCCCCACATGGGAATGTTGTCTTTACATATGTCTATTATACTTTAAGATCAAAATCATCTGCAACAAACAAAAGAAATCTAATATAATTCAATTTAGCAGCAGGAGAAAAAATGTCACCAAAATCTATTCCCTCTACTTGGGAATATACCTTTGCTACTAGGCAAGCTTCGTACTTATCAACTTTACCTTTTGCATTCAACTTCTTCATGAACACCCACTTTATACCAATGGGATTTCTTCCATCCAACAATTCAACTAGATCCCGACTCTCATTCTTATCCAATAAAGAGGTTATAACATAGCTATAAGAAAAATCATTGTAAAAATTAAAACATTAACTACCAACAACTAGTTACCACTCCAACAACAAAAGGTTTTAAGAAGTAAATCACCATAACAGACAAATAAAGAGTTTATGATATAGCTAATAGACTTATCAAAAACTTGTTATCATGTGATGGCTAAACAATAAATGCCATAAAAGAAAAATAAAAAAGGATTTATAAGAGGTCAGGACATATCTAATAAAGCCACCAAAGATTTATTATCGTGTGATTGCCTAACAATAAATGCCATACAGAAAAATTAAAAGGCTCCATAAGAGGTTAGGACATAGCTAATAGAGCCATCAAAGACTTGTTATCATGTGATGGCTCAACAATAAATGTAATGTAGTGGAATCCATAGTATCGATATCATTTCAACAGAAATTTTAAATTAACTTTATTTAATAATATTTAAATAAAATTTATCTATTTTATTATTGATAATATTTATTTTTTTCACACATTATAGAAGTAAAAATATTGTGTTTTTATAGATTTCAAATTGATAAATCATTAAGAAGGATATTACAATATTTAGCATCCCTTTGTCATGGTTATGTGATGAAAAACACTTTCCACATTTAGAAACCCTCCATTTTCAAAGAGAAATTAAATATCAATATCTATAAAATGGACATTGTCATTAAGTAATCTATCATCATTGCATGTTTCAAAGATGTAAATTATATTGCATGTTTCAAAGATGTATTTCATGGCATTTCATAGGATTGAATTGGTTATTAAGTGATCTTTCTTTTTTTTCTCTTTTTTTCGATGGAATATACATCCCAAGAAATCCTCTAGGTACTTCCCCTCATTTCGAGGATGGTACGGGAGGTAAATCGTCCGGTTGAATTTTTGGAAACCTAATACAAAAGGGACATCAAGTGAGGCCCAATAATATCTACAAAGACATCTAGCCTAGGGACTTGACCATGTGGCCTCCTGCTTGTAATTCACAAATCTCAACCAATCGAGCTAACCCACTAGGCTATTATTAACTGATCTATCATCATATTGCATGTTTTAAAGACATATTTCCTGGAGTTTCATAGATTTATTATATTTGGATGATGATTTTGTTGTAAATAGGGAATAAGACATGCCTTAAACCCAAACCTAATATGTCATCACATCATAAAAAATGACCTCAAAGCATACAAAGTCAAAATAACAATGGAGTAATGAACGCCAAGACATGGAAATGTTCAATTGTTAGCTTTAGGATTACTAAAAAAAAAAATTACACCATGTTTGGGGCAACTTCATGTGATGTTGAGTATGTGGTGTATGGATGACCCTTGATTGTTTCAATATGGACATGTACATGTGGCGGTGGCTTAGTAGTGGATGTTAGACCTTGCTTGATGCTTATGTGGAATTCCTTACTTGGAACATTGGAGACCTTGATAGCTTGGTGACTTCTTCACGATGGCCTTATGGAGGTAGAGTTTCATTACTTCTAGGATTCCTTTCTTTTGAGGAGGAGGTATTAGCATTTTGGAGGATGGAATTGAGCCATAGATGTCATGTGAACACTTGGATCTCTTGCATGGAGGATTCTACTTTACTTATGATAGCTTGGGATGAGGGAGAGATCATGTAGGAGTGGTGGAATAGAAGGAGCACATTTCTTTGGAGGAGCATAAGAACTATTGGGGAATTGTGGAGGAGGAGTATTTTACACATCTTGTGAAGTGTCCATGCCTTGGAACCTTGCTTGTTGAAAAAATCATGTTGGAGCTTGACATGTGTCCTTTTGGAATGTAGTGGTTCACATGTGTGGGCCTACTTGTGTAGAGTGGGTTCCTTGTAGGGGTTTAGGCCTACTTTATATTGTTGACTCCCTTACCTATCATATAAGTAGAGGAAGGAAATGTCAATGTTTCATCGAAACCTGCACAAGAGATCTAGCTAAAGCAAGTACAAATAAAGCTTATCAAGAAAGGACGAGAGATTCAATATGGAAGAATGAGAAAATATATTCACACTACTCCAATGAGCGAATCAATGATGATCATTGTGATACAATGAATTAGTGGAATACAATCATATATAGGAAATAACATCCAATAATTAAGAAAATAAATAAAGCAGATAACTTTCCTTAGGAATGCATGTATGCATAATATGTAAAGGTTTAAGCTATTATTAGGTTTCTTTTCAATTCACTAGATAACCATAGCATAGATAGGATCACTGAGAAATACACAATCACAACAGACACATCATTTATCCTGGGAAACCCTCATGGGGGAGAAAACCCAACAAAAACTTCCTTAATATAGATAGCCAATACAATGCCAAGAGATAACTCAAATAATACATAAAGTCCTCTCCCAAAAATGCACATCTCTCTCTCTCTCTTCTTTCTTCTCCAACTGCAGCTCCAAACTTGCGCTCTGATGAACAAGTGAGTGTGTTTCCAAATGAGGCGCTAGCCTCTCTTATTTATACAATCTGGTAGGTGTGAATGGAAGTGTCTTTTCACTCACAGGGCCGACCTCTCATTTTGGGTGGTTATAACCACCTTTAATTAATCTGCGGGCCGACTTCCCATTTTGGGTGGTTATAACCACCTTTAATTAATCTGGGGGACGACTTCTCATTCTTCCTATTACAATTAGGGTTTGACCAATCCACAAAAGGAGATTTGGTCATTTCCAATACCCGACATGATCAATCCGCAAAAGGGGATTGATCTAATGAATAATATATCAATAATAAATAGAATACTCTTTTCAGTTACAATATTTCAACACTCCCCCTTAACAAGAAGGGTATTCTACAACAACATCGGGCGAGAGAGAGGACGACATCATCAACAACATCTTGGAACAATGACTGGCATATCTATAAATCATTGGAAGTTTTTCTCATCATCAATATCATCATTCTCAACAGAGAGTTGGAATGGTATCATCATCTGCATCAACATGGATTAGTATAAAAACTAATACATCATCATCACAACATGAGGCTGGTAACATCATCACAACACGAGGTTGGTACATCATCACAACATGAGGCTAGCACATCATCATAGCACAAGGATAGCACATCATCACAGCACGAGGTTGGCACATCATCACAACAATTAAGTTAGCACATCATCACAACAATTAAGCTGGCACATCATTGCAACAGTTAAGCTGGCACATAATCACAACAATTAAGCTGTCACATCGTCACAACAATTAAGCTGGCACATCATCACAACAATTAAGCTGGCACATCATCACATCAATTAAGTTGGCAACACAACATTAGGCTGGAATAACACTACTCCCCCTTTCGATGGAGGTCCTTTCAGACTAACCCAAGTTTATCTTGAAAGTGCTCAAACTTTATACGAGATAGAGGCTTGGTAAACACATCAACAACGTGTTCATCCATGCTAACATATTGGAGCTTTATGGCTCCTCTCTGCACCATGTCATGGATGTAATGATATTGGATATCTATGTGTTTTGACTTGTCATGAAATACAGGATTCTCTATCATCTTTATGCAACTCTGGTTATCACATAGGATCATGGTTTCTTCCATCTCTAGGTCGAATAGACCTGTCAACAACTTCTGAATCCATATGGCTTCACAACTAGCAGAACATGCAACAATGTATTCTGCTTCTGCTATGTTGAGAGCAATGCTTGATTGCTTCCTACTCTTCCATGAGATCATGGCTGACCCCAAATTGAAACAACATCTTGAAGTTCTCTTCCTATCAGAGACACTTCTATCCCAATCTGAATCAGAGTACCCACTTAGTGTGAAGTCATGATCTCCATCATAATTGAGACCACAATCTAATGTACCCTTAAGGTACCTCATCACATGTTTTGTAACAACTAGGTGAACATGTCTGGGTTCTACTAGATACTGACTCAAAGTGTTCACAACAAAACAAATATTTGGTCTGGTGTTTGTCAGATACATCAACGATCCAATGATCTGTCTATACAACATGGCATCAATCAATTCTGGTGAAGTGTCGACCAAAAGCTTCAGCTTTGTTTCCATTAGTGTATTCATGGACTTGCACTCCAACATATCAAATCTCTTCAGTATTTCAACTGCATACTTCCCTTCGTTAAGGAATATCCTCTTTGGGCTATGCCATACCTCAAGACCTAATAAATAATGCATTAGGCCAAGGTATTTCATCTCAAATTCTACAACAAGCTTCTTCTTACACTCAATGATGAACTTTTCTTCTCCAGTTAAGAATAAGTCATCCACATACAACAACAATATAGCGGGCTCATCATTCATAACCTTGAAGTAGAGGTTAGAATCAACTTTACTCTTGGTAAAGCCCAAGATCGTCAGAAAACTATCTATCCTTCCATACCAAGATCTAGGAGCTTGCTTCAGTCCATAGAGATCCTTCTTCAACTTGAAGACATGAGTCTTCATGTATTCAACTTAAAATCCTTGAGGTTGTTCTATATACACTTCTTCTTTAATGACACCATTTAGAAACGCTATGTTTACGTCCATCTGGTGTAACTTCCACTTCATCTTAGCTGCAAGGGCTATGATGGTTCTGATCGAAGTGTATTTGGCTAAAGGAGAAAATGTCTCTTCATAGTCAATGCCTTCCTTTTGAGAAAATCCACGAGCGACAAACCTTGCTTTATACTTCTCAATACTTCCATCAACAACATGTTTTATTTTGAAAAGCCATTTGGAAGATACCACATCCTTACTCTTTGGTCTGGGAACTATTTCCCATACATCATTCCTTATTATGGATTGGTATTCTTATGTCATGGCATCTGCCCATTCTTTGTTTTGAATGGCTTCTTCAAAGCATGTAGGCTCCTTCTCTAAGAGATCACACATCAAAGCCATACAACTGGAGAATGGCTTAGGTCTCTTTACTTAGCTCATGGTTCCTTCGGGGACACCATACTTCTCTCCATATTGAATAAGTGCCCTTGCCCAAGTTGGATTTCTCTTATGGGAGATCATCATCCGGGGAGGTTCTTGAAATTTTACTATGTCATGATCTTCTAGAATTTCCTCATTAGGGGAATTTGTGACTTCTCTCACTGGTTCTGTAACTCTGGGAGCTACAGGTTCCTCCTCATATACTTCTTCAAGATGGTATCTTCTTGATTTCTTGAGTGCTACATCTTCATTAAAGGTCACATCTCTGCTGATATCAATATGATGGTGACCTGGTATATAAACTCTGAAGGCCTTGGAGACCCCACAATACCCAACAAATATTCCCTTCTTTCCTGAAGGGTCCAACTTGTTTCTCTTCTCTTTTGGAATATGTACAAATACTAGACATCCAAATATTTTTAGATGGCTTACTTCTGGCTTCTTTCCAAAGAAAATCTCTTTAGGGGTCTTGAACCCAAGTGCACCATGGGACAATCGGTTTTGTACATATATTGTTGTTCTTGCTTCTTCTACCCATAATCACATTGGAAGATCTTGATCATGGATCATGGTCTTCACTGCTTCCATTATAGTTATGTTCTTTCTTTCTGTTACACCATTTTTTTGAGGATTGTAGGGAGTCGTGAGCTCCCCCTTGATCCCGACATCTTTGCAAAATTTTACAAACTCTTTTGTGGTGTATTCTCTTCCATTATCTGACTTGAGTATCTTGATATTTCTTTCATAAATATTCTCTATCAAGGCTTTTAATTCCTTGAATTTATTGAACACTTCATATTTTGATTTCAAAAAGTAAACCCAGATTTTACAAGAATAATCATCAATAAAAGATACATAGTATACTTACCCACTGATGGAGGATGATGGAATTGGGCCACACAAATCTGAGTTAATGAGTTCTAAGACTCCTTCTGCTTTACTGCCTCTCTTTGGAAAAGGGTTCTTGATGTTCTTCTCTTGTGTGCATCCATTGCACACACCTTCATGGTCAACCTTGAGTTCTGGTAGACCTGTGACTTCCTTGCATACATACGGTAATGACTTGTAGTTGATGTGGGATAATATTTTATGCCAAAGTTCACATGGATTCTCAATAGCATGGGTCATGGTTGCTTCTGAGTGACCCTTTAGCTTATACAAGCCACCTTCTTCTTTTCCAATAAAAATTGCTTCTTTCATGGTTTTTCCTTTAGCCCACATAAGAACTTCTCCATCTATAAAGGAAATTCTGAAGCCTTTCTTTTCTAAAGCCGATATGGAGAGTAGGTTCTTTTTCAAACTTGGTTCATAGAGTACATCCTTCATCTTCATTGGAGACCCTGAGTTAAGCTTGTAGTTTGATTCTCCTATTCCCTTGATAGGGTATTGATAATCATATCCAAGTGTAACTTTATGAGAAAACTTCTTTTCTGAAAGGCAAGAGAGAATATCTCTTTGACCTGTCATGTGCTTGGAAGCACCACTATCAATGAGCCAAGTGTCTTCTCTAGGTGATACTGATCCTGAGAGGGTCGAGATTAAGACATAGTCTTCTATTCATTCTTTTATCATCTTTGTGGGTGGATCTTCATCTTCAACTACATGGGCTTGATGCCTCTTGTTTTTCCTCTTATATTCTTCTCGTCTAGCTGGAAAATGTCTCACAATATGTCCCATCTTGTCACAATGGTAGCATTGGTAAGATGAGAAGTCTCTTTCTTTTCTTTGTCCTTTCTTCTAGAATCTCTTTGGTTGAGATTATTTATGTATGAATTTTTTTTTGGGGTGAGACTCTTTATGAATTTATTTCTGGATGTAAGACTTATTTCTTCCTCCTTTAGTGTCAATAGCTAGGGCTTGATCTTCATCTCTTGATAGTAAAGATTCTCGGTTAGCTACTCTTGATTCTTCTTGAATACATTCTCCAAAGGTGTCAAATTTTAGTTTCTTCGTTCTAGCACAAACAGTTTGGATGAATGCATCCCGTGGTTTTGTGAGACCATTAAGGGTCGTCATTATGAGTTCGTCCTCATCTATAGTATCTCCAATTGCTTCTAGTTATTCTTTGAATTGAAATATTCTGGAGAAATATTCCTGGATCGATTCTCCTTTCTGCATCCTTGTATTCTTGAGTTGAGTTCTTAGATTCATATTCTGATTTATTTTCTTTCCTTCATATAACCTAGTTAGGGCCTCAAACATTTATTTTGGAGTATTCTTTGAACACACTTGAGGAATCAAGTGATCTTTGATAGAATCTGCAATGATTATTTTGGCCCTAATTATGTCCTTTTGGTGTTTTTCTTTATTTGCAGCATCGGCGGGTTCTGGTACTTCTTATTTGATGAATCTTGATAGGTCATTCTCTTCAAGAATGAGTCCAATCCTATACTTCTAGGCACAGAAGTTTTACACACCTTCTATCTTGTCAACAAGCTTAGTGATTGCAGACATCTTTTACCTGGAGCTAGGAAAATGACCAAAAAATGAAAATGCTCAAAATTAAATTATGAACTTACCAGGAGGTGTGCTTGGCTGAGGCGAGTATTCTAGTGTGGTTAGATTTTAGAAAATCCAACTTTTACCCCTTCAAACTTTATCATCATATTTCTGGACTGGTGCTTCTAGTTTTCTGGTACTTCTAGTACTCTGGTACTTATGGTACTCTGGTCTTTCTAGTTTTCTGGTACTTCTGGTACTTTGTGAAAACTAGGGTTTCACTTTCCGGGAGATCTAGCCATTGAAAAGTTGCACTGAGGATGGAAAAGTGATCCTTTAGGAAGGGTGCACTTTTCTTGATGGTTTTGGGGCTGGAATTTTTCTTCAATAAAAATCCCTAATTTGCATATACGACAACAATGACGTTTTTCTCTTTTTTTGGTGAAAGATGCTCTCTTCAGCTTAGCTCTGAAACCATGTAAAGGTTTAAGATATTATTAAGTTTCTTATCAATTCACTAAATAACCATAGCATAGATAGGATCATTGAGAAATACACAATCACAAGAGACACATCATTTATCCTGGGAAACCCTCACGGGGGAGAAAACCCAACAAAAACTTCCTTAATATAGATAGCCAATACAATTCCAAGAGATAACTCAAACAATATAGAAAGTCCTCTCCCAAGAATGCACCTCTCTCTCTCTCTCTCTCTCTCTCTTCTTTCTTCTCCAAATGCAGCTCCAAACTTGTGCTCTGATGAACAAGTGAGTGTGTGTCAAAATGAGGCGCTAGCCTCTCTTATTTATACAATCTGGTAGGTGTGAACATAAGTGTCTTTTCACTGGTGGTTATAACCACCTTTAATTAATATAGGGGCTGACTTCTCATTCTTCTTATTACAATTAGGGTTTGACCAATCCACAAAAGGGGATTTGGTCATTTACAATACCTGACATGATCAATCCACAAAAGGGGATTGATCTAATGAATAATACATCAATAATAAATAGAATACTATTTGCAGTTACAATATTTCAACGTGATCATCTAAATAGAAAGTCTAAAATAGAACTAGTTAGTTAACTCCTACTGAAATAGTGTGTTGAAAATAGAAATTTCTCCAACACCCCCCCTAAACATCACTATGGAGTAAAAATGAGTCTCGTCTACTAGGCCATATTAGATACTCATGTACAATGCAACGAATGAAAACTAAATAAAAATGAGGAAAGAGGGAAAACCACGTGGGAACAAAACCCCCCCTCAAAAGACAATGCATCAAAAGAAGAAAAGTCAATTGTTATGCAACTGTGTTCTTCACTCTAATACGATCCTGCAAAGTCTAAAACTTCTACTCACTGAAAGTATTCGTGAAGATGTGGAAATTTTTATGGATCTGGTGAAGCCCTTTGACAACCTGTCTAGCCTTGTACCTCTTGATCCTGTGGACCCATATCCACCTAAAAATATTCCTTTTTGGTGGAAGTGGAACCAGATGCCAAGTTTGATTCTTTAGGAGTGAGTCATACACCTCCTACATGGTTTCTTTCCATAATGGATTGCCCACAACCTTACTGTAGGTATGTGGATCTGAATATTGAACCATATAGCAATGCATGGGCATCGCAGGTTTAGAAGATGGAAATACATGAGAGGGATCCTTACGTTGAGATCGAGTCCTCCTTGAATCCAATGGATTCCCTGCAAGGACACATGTTTCCTGAAGGTTTAACTATGCCCTCTTGGGCATCTGTTGAAGCTTCGACGTTGGCTCCTTATCTGGTTGGACTACATGTTCATTACTATGTACATAATCTAAGAGTATGAAATTATCCCTGATGTATAGAACTGATGGAAGCACAAGAGTATATGCATGTTGCATTGGATGTGCATGCAAAGGACTCTCCTTGTGTGTAAGTAGTAAAGAGGAGTCATCATCAACAAACTTAGTGAATTTATAAAACCGTGATTTGTGATCCACCTCACCAATTGCAATAACGGAATTTTCATGCATGTCAAGTACAGAAACTGAATCTAACGTAAATTCAACCTTTTTAACTTTTTGAGTGATATGATAAACTAAGATAAGATTCATAGAAACATTTGGAACATGTAAAACATTCTGAAAAATTCCATTAGGGAGTTCCACTCTCCCCTTTCCTGATACTGCTACTGGAGTATCATCCCCCATGAGAATAGGGGGTCTTGAGCATGAACTCAAAGAAGTGAAAAATTCCTCTTTCATTGCCATTTGATGTGATGCGCCAAAATCTATAATCCATGAATCAAATGAGGAATTAATTGCAACAATGGCATGATGATTACCTTTCTTAGACACGGGATCTGATCTTCTTCCTTCTTCTTTTTTGCTCCTTCTGGAATGAAGTTTCCTAGGTTGTTCTATTGAAGTACCTGAGCCATTAGATCGATTTGTTTCTTCATGCATGTGGATTCTTCATGATTTGGTTTATTGCAGTAAGTGCACTGCTTTCCCGTCTTCTTCTTCTTCTTGGAATCTGAAGAGTCTTTGGAACCTAAAGAATCGTTGAAGGTTTTGGAATATCCCTCCTTCCCGTTCTAGTTCTCCTTTCCATTCTATTTGGATGATCCTTTTTCCATCATGCATGGTGAGTGCATGTGCTTTGGGATCCTTGATTAGGCCCATCTGAATGTGTTTTTCCTACTCATGTGTGAAAGAATCAATTAATTGATCCATGGTAGGCATCTTTGAATTTGTTCCCATGAGATATATTCCAGAATGGAAAGTGTAAACATAGACAACATATTCTGGTCCTAGATTGGCCAAGATGATTAGAATAAGTTGGTGCACTTGTTTAAACTTATCAATATCAAAATATGCCAAGCTCAATATCAAATATTTAAACTTGGTAAAGAAATCATGTATATTATCAAAACTTTTAGGATCCAAGGTATTCAACTCTACCTCAAGCATATGACCTCTCATATGATCTTGCTTTCCAAATAGACTTTCCAAGGTGGTCCAGATCGCATTCAGAGTCTTGTAAGTGGAAACATGAAACTATAAATCAGATGAAATCAATTCAAGAAGAATTCATGTGTCCTCATCCTTTTGGTTCTCCCATCTGGTATTCTCAATTGTCGATGTAGGTTTTGTTTCTGTTCCCATCGTCAAGTTGTACAATCCTTTCCTTCTAAGTTGGAATTCATCCTTGGGATTCCAATCAAAATAATTGTATGGTGTGAGGATTACCACCAAGTTTGAATATAGAATTAGTGTCGTGTCCATCTCTCCCACTGTTTTTGAGAAACCCTAGAATTTACTCCCAATGTGCAAGTGAAAAAATTGGGAAATCACTGCAGAAAAGGGTACTTTAAGAGGTGATCACACCTTTCCTTAATACATAGAGCGATCATTCCCTAGTGGTTGCACTCTGCTAGAGTATTGGGGTGCGACCAATCCAGAATTGAAGTTGTCACACTTTTCCTTCATATAATATATTGATGCACACACAAATTCTTTATAAAACATAAATAAAATAATAACATTCACACATAGTACTAAAAAATTTACCCTGGAAATCCTTAACCGAGAAAGACAACAAAAATGTTTAGAGCCACACATCTAACTCCCATTTTATTAACTTCACCATTTACAAATACAATATATATGATTCCATGACATACAAAAAATTAATCCATTGACCTAAATTAAATTACAACCTTAATCCTTAAACATAATTAGAAAACCATGGGCTAGAAACATGTGTGCCAAAACCACCCAAAAGTAACCAAAAAACTACCGAATTTTTTTGGGGGGTCTCCCCACCCTCCCTATGAACCCCCATTGTGCCTGATGCATACATGTCATGCATGGGGATAACCATGAAAAGAATATAACACATACCCAAAATTATCCTAGTTGTTTTCTTTTCATACAGGGGGGGCCAATTACATGATCAATAATTCAGGGAAACAATTCCCATTGCTTCTCTACACCAACAAAACTTCTCAGTGCTTACATACTTTGTCAATGAATCTATAATATTCTTCAAAGTGTCCACCTTCACTAGCAACATCGTCTCGTCTTCAACCATTGGTGGGCCTCAGAATAGCAACAATAATGTTATTGCTTTCTTAGCTTGTCAGTTTAGTTGTCAACCTGGGGCTCATACAAACTTTATAGGTGTTGTGCAAAGTATATGCAGAGTGCATTGAAAATAACCTAGGTCTAAAATTGGTCAAGGGGAATAATCACATGCATGAAATCTGATTACAACTTGTGAAGGAAATCTAAACTAATTACATGAATAAAATTGGATCTTCTTGCATGAATGGAATCACACCAAATTGAAAAGAAGATAATGTAATTACAGGAAATAAAAACTAATCCAACCGCATGAAAAACATACTAAGTTGTAAGGAGAAACTGAACTTGATTGCAAGAAAAGAAACTAATTTGTTGCATGAAAGGAAATGAACTTGTTGCATGAAAGAAATGAATCTAATTGCATATGACCTTTGATCCAATACCATGCCCTTATTTTATCTTATTGACAGGTGTTAACCTCATAAAAATATATGTAGGAAATGCAAGAAAATTCAACTAAAATTGTTCTACAGGAAGTTTCTACATGAACTGTAACAGTCCTACAAGAAAATTCTATAGGGTGAAGAGAAGAGGCCTAAAAATCTTCTTAACACCTTCTAAACTAGTAAAAATCCAAATTAATATGCAATAAAGTATGGATGAGGTTCATAGCCCCGAAAATATGCTCTTGATCAATCTAATGGAATTGCAACCACTTCTATAGGAAAGCTACTGAAAATTACATTTCACTAACAATATGAAGTATGGGTGCAAAAATATAGTTATAAATTGATGTGCATAGCTATCTAATCCTCTAAAAAATACTGAGAAAATGAAATACAACACACTAACATGAAAAAGAAAGAAAGAATACAAACAAGTTCTTTGAGCCCTTTTGAGTGGGCCCTACCGAATCAACACAAAGGAACCTATGGAAACTTTAATGAGATGGAGTAAAAAACATCTTTATTAACCAATATCAGTTTTTACATAAGGGAGTAGAGCTCTAAGTCTCAAAAATCTTCTCAACAAAACTATGATGCAATATTTAGACCTTTGATTTTCCTTCCCCTTGTTCTCTACATTGGAGGCCTATTTATACAATTAGAACTCGACCTGTGTCCTTGGATGAAGGAGGAAATATGGGACATCAAGTGAAGCCCAATAATATCTACAAAGGCATCTAGCCTAGGGACTTGACCATGTGACCTCCTACTTGTAATTCACAAATCTCAACCAATCGAGCTAACCCACTAGGCTATTATTAACTGATCTATCATCATATTGCATGTTTTAAAGACATATTTCATGGCATTTCATAGCTTTATTATATTTGAATGATGATTTTGATGTAGACAGGGAATAAGACATGCCTTAAACCAAAACCTAATCCATCATCACATCATCAAAAATGACCTCAAAGAATACAAAGTCAAAATAACAATGGAGTAATGAATGCCAAGACATGGAAATGTTTAATTGTTAGCTTTCAGGACTACCCAAAAAAAAATTACACCATGTTTGGGGAAGCTTCATGTGATGTTGAGTATGTGGTGTATGGATGACCTTTGATTGTTTCAATATGGACATGCACATGTGGAGGTGGCTTAGTAGTGGATGTTAGACCTTGCTTGATGCTTATGTGGAATTCCTTACTTGGAGCATTGGAGACCTTGATAGCTTGGTGACTTCTTCACGATGGCCTTATGGAGGTTGAGTTTCATTACTTCTAGGATTCCTTGCTTTCAAGGAGGAGGTATTAGCATTTTAGAGGATGGAATTGAGCGCTAGATGGCATGGGAACACTTGAATCTCTTGCATGGAGTCTTGTACTTTACTTATGATAGCTTGGGATGAGGGAGAGATCATGTAGGAGTGGTTGAATAGAAGAAGCACATTGCTTTGGAGGAGCATCAGAACCATTGGGGACTTGTGGAGGAGGAGTATTTTACACATCTTGTGAAGTGTCCATGCCTTGGATTCTTGCTTGTTGAAAAAATCACGTTGGAGCTTGACATGTGTCCTTTTGGAATGTAGTGCTACACATGTGTGGGCCTACTTGTGTAGAGTAGGTTCCTTGTAGGAGTTTAGGCCCACTTTATATTGTTGACTCCCTTACCTATCATATAAATAAAGGAAGGAAATGTCAATGTTTCATCGAAACCTGCACAAGATATCTAGCTAAAGCAAGTACAAACAAATCTTATCAAAAAAGGACAAGAGATTCAATATGGAAGAATGAGAAAATATATTCATACTACTCCAATGAGCTAATTAATGATTATCATTGTGATACAATGAATTAGATGGAATACACTTGTATATAGGAAAGAACATCCAATAAGTAATAAAAGCAATCAAGCAATTAGTTTTCCTTAGGAATGCATGTATGCATAATAGTGATGGTCTAAATAGAAAGTCTAAAATAGAACTAGTTAGTTAATTCCTACTGAAATAGTGTGTCGAAAATAGAAATTTCCCCAACACCCCCCCTGAACATCACTATGGAGTAAAAATGTGTCTTGTCTACTAGGCCATATTAGATACTCATGTACAATGCAACTAATGAAAACTGAATAAAAATGAGGAAAGAGGGAAAACTACGTGGGAACAAACCCCCCCCTCAAAAGACAATGAGTCAAAATAACAAAAGTTAGTTGTTATGCAACTGTGTTCTTCACTCCAAGACGATCCCGCAAAGTCTGAAACTTCTACTCATTGAAAGTATTCATGAAGATGTAGAAATATTTATGGATATGATGAAGTCCTTTGGAAATATGTCTATCCTTGTACCTCTTGATCCTATGGACCCATATCCACCTGAAAGTATTCCGTTCTAGTGGAAGTGGAACCAGATGCCAAGTCTGATTCCTTAGGAGTGAGTCATACACATCCTACATGGTTGCTTTCCATAATTGATTTCCCATAACCTTGCTGTAGGTATGTGGATCTCAATATTGAACCATATAGCAATGCATGGGCATAGCAGGTTTAGAAGCTGAAAGTACATGAGATGGATACTCATGTTGAGATCGAGTCCTCCTTGAATCCAATGGATTCCCTACAAGGACACATGTTGCCTAAAGGTTGAACTATGCCCTCTTGGGAATCTGTTGAAGCTTCGACGCTGGCTCCTTATCTGGTTGTACTACCTGCTCATTACTATGTACAGAATCTAAGAGTATGAAATTATCTCTAATGTTTGGAACTGATGGAAGCACAAGAGTATATGCATCTTCCATTGGATGTGCATACAAAGGACTCTCCTTGTGTGTAAGTAGTAAAGAGGAGTCATCATCAACAAACTTAGTGAATTTATACAACCTTGATTTGTGATCCACCTCACCAATTGCAATAATGGAATTGTCATGCATGTCAAGTACAAAAACTGAATCTGATGTAAATTCAACCTTTTTACCTTTCTGATTGATCTGATAAACTGAGAGAAGATTCATAGAAAGATTTGGAACCTGTAAAACATTCTCAAAAATGCCATTAGGGAGTTCCACTCTCCCCTCTCATGATATTGCTACTGGAGTATCATCCCCCATGAGAATAGGGGGTCTTGAGCATGAACTCAAAGAAGTGAAAAAATCATCTTTCACTTCCATTTGATGTGATGCACCAGAATCTATCATCCATGAATCAGATGAGGAATTAATTGCAACAAGAGCATGATGATTACCTTTCTTAGATGCGAGATCTTCTTACTTCTTCTTCTTGGCTCCTTATGGAATGAAGTTTCCTAGGTTGTTTTATTGAAGTACCTGAGCCATTAGATTGATTTGTTTCTTCATGCATGTGGATTCTTCATGATTTGGTTTATTGCAGTAAGTGCACTTCTTTCCTTTCTTCTTCTTCTTGGAATTTGAAGAGTCTTTGGAACCTGAAGAATCGTTGAAGGGTTTGGAATATCCCTCCTTCTTGTTTTGTTTATCCTTTCCATTCTATTTGGATGATCCTTTTCCATCATGCATGGTGAGTGCATGTGCTTTGGGATCCTTGATTAGGCCCATTTGAATGTGTTTTTCCTACTCATGTGTGAAATAATCAATGAATTGATCCATGGTAGGCATCTTCCAATTTGTTCCCATGAGATATATTCTAGAATGGAAAGTGTAAACATAGGCAACATATTCTGGTCCTAGCTTGTCCAAGATTATTAGAATAAGTTGGTGCACTTGTTTAAACTTATCAATACCAAAAAATGCCAAGCTCAATATTAAAGATTTAAACTTGGTAAATAAATCATGTATATTATCAAAACTTTTAGGATCTAAGGTATTCAACTCTACCTCAATCTTATGACCTCTCATCTGATCTTTCTTTCCAAACAAACTTTCCAAGGTGGTCCAGATCACATTTGGAGTCTTGCATGCGGAAACATGAAACCATAAATAAGATGAAATCAATTCAAGAAGAATTCATGTGTCCTCATTCTTTTGGTTCTCCCATCTGGTCTTCTCAATTGTTGATGTAGGTTTTGTTTTTGTTCCCATCGTCAAGTTGTACAATCCTTTCTTTCTGAGTTGGAATTCATCCTTGGGTTTCCAATCAAAATAATTGTATGGTGTGAGGATTACCACCAAGTTTGACTGTAGAATTGGTGTCGTGTCCCTCTCTCCCACTGTTTTTGAGCAACCCTAGAATTTACTCTCAATCTGCAAGTGAAAAAATTGGGAAATCACTGTAGAAAAGGGTACTTTAAGAGGTGATCGCACCTTTCCTTAAGACATAGAGCGATCATTCCCTAGTGGTCGCACTTTGCTATTGTATTGGGGTGCGACCAATCCAGAATTGAGGTTGTCACACTTTTCCTTCATACACAGAACGACATGCACCTAGTTGTCGCACTTTGGTAATGTACTAGGGTGCGACAAGTACAGGATTGAAAACAACATAAGTCTAGGGTGTGACTATCGAACCCTTCAACAAGGAGAAGGTGCATAAACTTCAACTTGTCGCACTTTTCAACTAAGAAAGGCTGCGATAATTTCTATTACACAGATTTTGCTCACCGAAACTCTGATTTTCCTCTTCTCTAGCTTGTCTGGCTTGCTCCAAGTAGCATAGCTCTGATACCATGTCAATGTTTCATCCAAACCTACACAAGAGATCTAGCTAAAGCAAGTACAAAAAAATATTTTCAAGAAAGGACGATAGATTCAATATGGAAGAATGAGAAAATATATTCACACTACTCCAATGAGCTAATCAATGATGATCATTGTGATACAATGAATGAGTGGAATACACTCATATATAGGAAATAACATTCCATTATTAAGAAAATAAATCATGCAGTTAGATTTCCTTAGGAATGCATGTATGCATAATAGTGATGGTCTAAATAGAAATTCTAAAACAGAACTAGTCAGTTAACTCCTACTGAACTAGTGTGTCAAAAATAGAAATTTATCCAATGGGAAATAGTCCTTTCACTTATGGATTTATTCGTCATATCATGTTAGGCATGTGAGGAGAGTAATGCACTAGTCTTTATTTCTCTCTCATGCATTCTTCATTAGGTCATCTCTCTTTGTATTGTGTACTACAACTCTTGGAGAAATCCAAGGTTGTTCTCGGTTAGGATTTCACCCTAAGGAGGAAAAGAAGCTAGGGATTAACCTAGATGAGATTAATTAAGAAGAAGGAAAAATGTAGATGTATTTCTAAGGAGGAATTTCTATTGTTGATTCTTATTTGTTGGAGATATTTGGTGGTGGCTAGTTTTTTATTAGTTTTAGGTAAGCTGCCAGAAGGAAATATGCAGAGAAGTAGCATAATTATTACCAAAAATAGTTAATAGAAAGAGACGAGACAATAAGTGCGGTGACAATATATATGAAATGATTATACCTTTATTATCTTGAGAGAAAATTTCATGTGCCTCTTTGAGGGAGGAACCTCCAATAGAGAAAAGATCGAATACAAATGATTTCACAAGACAGGATTTTCCATGCTTTATACCCCTATATATATTATTTATATCTTATTAAGAACATTCTAGAGGAAGAAATTTAAAACCTCCTAGTAATTATTCTTACATTAGACGTGTTTGCACTATTACATAGTCCTTATTTACTAATGATGGCATTTATTACATAGAAAAACATATTATTCTATCTACTTGAGGGGTTAGGGAGGTTAGGACCCTAACATGCCATCCCCCTTAAAGAACAGATCAGTCCTCAAGGCTTCATATGTGGAAATTGCTACAAAATGGCAGCCAAATCCCATGTGACATCCTCAAGTGGTGTATCCTTCCACTATACTAAAACTTATAGAATTGTTCGTTGATGGATATGATGCTCACGTAGGGATAAGACTGCTTGTGGCTAAAAACAAATGGAACCTTCTTCATCCAATTATGGGAGACCAGTTTGAATATGTCACTTGGTTGCAATCACTTTCTGTAAGAAAGAAATATGAAAAACTAGATGGAGCTTAGAGTGATTGGGAAGGGATAAATTGTAAGCCACAAACCCTACACACTTGAGGATTTGATGAGGGCCATACAACTTTGGAGAAATTTTCTAGCAGTGATATTCTTTAAGGGAAGTCTATTTATATGGTTATATGAAGAAACACATGATCCCTTTCAACAAAATGGCATTCAAAATGACATTGATTATCTTGTTGCTTCATGCGATTATGAGCCATGACCAAATTCTCTTTGAGTATGTGTAGAATTTCAACTCGCATGGTAGGAGTTATATCCACCTCCTGAACCTTGGAGACACCAGGAAAGTAAGATAATACAGAGGGTGGGTTTTGACCATAAACCACTTCAAAGGGAGTCATGCGAGCAACACCATGGTAAGATGTATAGTACCACCATTTAGCTAGAGGTAACCACTAAACCCAATGAGATTGTCATTCAGACAAAAATTAGTGCAAATATGCTTCCAAACACTTGTTGAATGCTTTCGTTTGACCATCAGTTTGGGGATGATAGACAGAGATGAGATGTAATTGGGTGCCCTAAATCCTGAATAATTATTGCCAAAAATTGTTGGTGAAAGTTGGATCACAGTCGGAGACAATAGATTGGGGAATTCCATGGAGTTTGAAGATATTGTTTGTTGGTCCTAAGGTCTGCACCTGACTACTAAGGGAAGAGATAGGCCACCTCAGTTGATGGAATCATTGGTTTTTTATAGGTTTGATTGGTTTGTTTGATGGTTAGTTTATAGATGGGTTTTCAAGGACAAGGATCTATTTGGGTTGTTCAACAATCATCAACTACAAGGTTTTCCTTAGCAAGTGGAATGCATTTTGGTAAACAGATAAAGATGTAGAGATAAAAATAGAGGAAATACTAACAAGCATACATTTTTCACTTGTTGTATGAAAATTTAGACTTAAAATGATATTTCAAATCCAAAATATGTATCTAAACACAAATCCTCCAAACAGGTTGCATGACAATAAACAATTCACTGGACAATAGTTGAAATTAGGTTGTATGACAATGAATAGTTCATTGAAACAATAGCTGAAAGGAAAAGAAACAATTCCTTGCATACATTTCAAATTTTCATCCAGATAAGATAATAAGACAAACAAGAGTTGAAGAAAAAACAATCTATCACCAGAAATTATATTCACAAGTTGGAAAAACTTAACAGTTTGATGCTTCAAAGCACAAAAAAATCTTGATGCTTGATACCCTCCCAAAAACAGAACCCCATTTACATTCATAGATTCATCTATTTATTACCATCAAGAGAGGGTTCAAATACCCCTACCAGATCTAATCTCTAGAGTTCTACTTCACATTACATTTAGATCATGTAGACATAACTTCACTTATTCAACCCTAATTACAACTTGTAAACACTTGTTTAAACTGAGTGGAGTTGAGCTCAAGTTTCAGTTAAAATTTATGACTCCCCATAAAGAGAGGGTTTGAATACCTCTATCATATCTCCAATTCAAATTGATAAGGTGGCTCATCGACTGTTGTAGATGAATTATTTTAGAAAAAAAAAATCTGGCGAATTCCTGAAAAATAGGGTCCAAAGATACCTTTGTATCTACAAAACCGTGATATTTGTGTAAACACTAATATATTTTTTTGTGAATGGACCCTTTCCCAATAAAAACCTCTTTTGGTTTTCAAAAATTGATCTCCAGCTTCTCGTAAATCGTGCCCAAAGTTAGTGACTAAAACAAGAAATCATTCAATGTTTAAATCTGGAAAAATGGGTTTTAAAGATTCATTCAAATCTTCCAAACCATGACACTTGTGTAAAAACTGAGAGAGGTTTTTGTGAATGGGCCCATTTCCAATAAAAATCTCTTTTTTTTTTTCTTTTCAAAAATGCATCTCCAAACTTTCGAAACTGCGCTTGAAGACAGTGACTAAAACAGGAGAAAAAGGTATTGCCTGTAAAATATGGAAATGCCATTTGTTAATATGCTCCTTGAAATTGGGAAGAAATTCATTTATGTTGATCCTCTATATTTGGTTGCTCAAAATATTCGATAAGAATAGATATGATCATCCCTAGAAAATAGGAATCAGACCAAAATTTGACAGTGCTGCATATTTCTTTGCTATATTTTCAAAGTATGCCCTAGATGTTCATTTTTCATATGAGAACATAAAGCAATCATGATATTCACAAGCTTTGCATTCAAGGACCTGCTATGTTCATATCCCTCTGCTTTAGAATCTTCTTTTCCCAGCTTCCTTCCTGTACTTAAACAATAATTATCCTTCCAAGAAAAACCTAAGACTTGGGCCCTAGATCCCGAGTATAATAAACTATGTGATAAATTAGTATTCTCGACAGGTTTAAAAGGATCAGTCACAATGAAGTTAAAAGGATAAGTTCCATGTTAAAAATACTCAGAGATATTGCACAGCAAAATGAGTAACTCGGCCATAAAAAATGGGTTTTGAATAATGAAACTTGGTTTCCACGATTTTGAATAGCTTATACACACAGGCGAACATGAGGAGGTTTGAATTGATAGATCGGGTTTCGACCTGATGGGAGTTTAAAATTTGAAAAATTGAAAAGTGTGGGATGGGAATTAATTTTGGATGTTTATATTTATTTTTATATCATACATGCGTTTTGGTAACGCTAATGTTATTTCTTAATTGAAAATGCTACCAACATAGCTCTTTCACATCAAGGCTTAAAACTTGTCATCAATGTACCAAAGACCCCTGACATACCTTTAAAATCCTATTAGACCTCATAAAGAGAAAACAACTAATCAAAAAGAAAATAAGGGATGACAAAAACAATTTGAAACGACTTAACACATCATGAAGAAAAACTAACTAGAAACTAGGTTGACAGATGAATGGGTTGATTTGATGAATAGAAGGAAGAGGTGCAAGCCTAGGATCTAACATTAGCTCCAAATGGTGATAACACTTCCTTGTGAGGTGCTAATAACAACAGACATGTGTGCCTTAATTCTTTTTTTCTACCACCCTGCCACCAACCACTTCATTCCCTTTACTAGCCATGACATATGTCTTATTTCAACTGAAAACCAAATCTGCAACCATACTCCAATGCCTTTATTGGTCTATGGAGTCTCTTATTACTGATCTGAAAAATGACAATTACATGCTTGAAATGGTGAGCTTATTCAAAAAACTACCTACTCCTAACTAGCAAAAGTCTAATTGATCATGTAATATGGAATTTCCAGTGCGACCATGTCAGCAACTGCCTCATAATATGGGATATTTCCATGCCTTTGATCATGATAAAGAAAAGTTTAGACAATAGAAACTTATCAAAAAAATGACACCCATACTTACAGTTCAACAATTTTGTCACCAATGCATTAAAGACAAAAGATTCTTGGCTACATTCTGACTCCATGTAGATGGCCATTAGATCTTGAAGAACCTGACAAATCTCCCACTGATACAATGGACCAAATTGTTGATCTATAAATTGTTCTTCATTTGTGAGACCAAAATCCTCCTGACCTCCTTGAAATAATTCATGAACATCATATGTTTCATAACAATCAAAGGAAGCAAACTTCTATGGAATATGGTGACATATTTCTAGTGCAGAATATTCTTTATCAGATTTGGCAGTAGCATAATAATCATCAGAATGGGAAGGCAGAAAATTTCTTTCAAAAGTAGGGACATCATGTACAATGAAATCTTCATCCAATTGGATTGTATCTTTATCTTCCTCACGGTCTTTGAATGAATCAGATGCATAGTTTTCATACACAGGTTCATTTATAGGAGGTTCTATATTTGTTGATGCAGAAATCTATTTGTCTGAATATTCCTCATACTCATCAAAAATAGGTGGATCTTCATTGAATCTTTGAGAAACAACCTGGTATGTGCAAAAAATATTAGAAACATCTGATGTAAAAGAAAATGTGTCTATCACATGGTTGTCATAAACTCCACTTGTAAAATTATCAATCAAATATTCTTCCACCTTTTAGACATAACTATTCCTTTCAACAACAATTTCTTTGTCATCCATGATAATTGAATGTTGAATATGGCACTCAAATTCTTCACAAAAATGCTAAAAAAGGCACTCATTAGAAAAATATTTCTTGCAATGGTTATGAAAGGCAACATGAAAATATTTTAAAGAAGATATATTGGAAGGAGGTAAGGATCGAAACCATTCTCGTGCCTCTCCCTCTAATTAGTACATGAACATTTTCACTAAGACATCCTCATGATATATGCCCAACTGATACATGACTTCATGAAATTCAAGAAAATGATTTGTGGGATTATCATCTCTATCTTCTCTAAATTTGGGCAAGCAATCTCCCCACTCATCTATAGTAGGAACAATATTCGGAAAACCAGGAAAAACAAAGAAATTATATGCAGTAAACCTTTGAGCCAAAATAGCATCCATTTGAGTGTCTAACATCTTGATATTGTGGAGTCACCATTGGATTCTTTAATGATGGACTCGCCAAGTGAATGATCTGTAGTCTGAATGTGTATGGTATTTGTTCACCATCAAAAACTAGATCTGATAGTTGTTGTTCTCCCAGGGAAAGATGCTTTGTTACTCTGTTCCCCGACAATGACGCCATAACATGTTGGTCCTAAGGTCTGCACCTAACTATTAAGGGTAGAGCTAGGCCACCTCAATTGTTGGAATGATTCTTTTTTTATAGGTTTGATGGTCAGTTGATAGATGGGTTTTCAAGGAAATGTATCTAGTTGGGTTGTTCAACAATCATCAACTACAAGGTTTTCCTTAGTTGGTGGCATGCATTCCGGTAAACAGATAAAGATGTAGAGATAAAAACAGAGGAAATACCAAAAAGCATACATTTTGTCACTTTTTTTTATGAACTTTCAGACTTGAAATGATATTTCAAATCCAAAATATGTATATAAACACAAATCCTCCAAACAAGTTGCATGACAATAAACAATTCACCGAACATTAGCTAAAATCAAGTTGTATGACAATGAATATTTCATTGAGACAATAGCTGAAAGGAAACAAAACAATGATTTTCATACATTTCAAATTTGCATCCAGATAAGATAATAAGACAAACAAGACTTGAAGAGAAAACAATCTATCACCATAAATTATATTCATGATGCAGGAGCATCTCTCCAACCCATCAACGTGTCAGCTAGACAACACATTCAACGCACATTCAATGAAGGGAGAGGCTCCAGCCCTTTCATTTTCAAAATTCAGAATGTAATTAAATGTTTGTAAGGATGGCAGAGCCAAATCGTTGCCTTTGTACAGGCTGTAGATAAAGTCTCCTTTAATGGCTGACAAGTTGATAAGATCTAGATCCGATTCGGACTAGACGACCATTGAATGTAATTCAATGAAAATTAACGAGAGTAGGTAGCTTGGAGGAATAGTTCGAGGAACCCCTCTTTTGTAAAAAATATATTTGTATCTAGATTCATTAGAAGGCTAGAACAAATTAGAAGATAAGATAAGAAAGAGAGAGACGAGACTCTATTGTAGTCTGAGCTCACCCATCTTGTAACTGAACATTCATATTAATACAAAGAGTGGTTTTTCCTGCATGAGATTCTTTGTGTGTTTAGGTGGTTATGAATGAATGTCATCTATGTGTTATTTATGTTGTAGATGTATGTGATAGGTTCCATCTACAGGGATAGATAGAATTATCTGTCTGAGAGTTCTTTGATTTCAGTCTAGGTTCTTTGTGGCTTAATGCAAGGAGTTGCATGAAAGAGTGTTGAAGACTCTATGAGCCAGTGAAAAGAGTGCACATCTGAGTTCTGTGGAATTTAGGAAAGAACGTGTCAGGAGGGCACACCAGAGGAGTCATAGACTCAGGAAGAAGCCTCAGAGTTACTCAATATTCTGGAGGTGAAGATTGTGCACAAGATGGCATAGAGAGACAAAATCACATAGCGTTATGTGAAGCTCTGCCAGGAGGGCATCGAGTGAGTGCAAAGAGTGCATAAGAAGAACTCTATTTCGAGTTCAGAGATAAGGGAAGTGTCTAGGAGAATACACTCACAGAGTTGTTGAACACTCTATAGGCTCAACAAGGAGTGCTTGAGTGGAAGTTGCCAAGAGGGCACTTGCATTTCTTCGAGGGACAGAAGGGATAGAGACCTTTGGGGTACAATCAATTGAAGCTCAAGGAGACAGAGTTGTTGAATACTCTGGAAGAATACCTATGCAAGGAGTGCACCAGGCCAACACTCATACAAAGTGTTGAAAGACGCAGAAGGGTCGAGTCCTTTAGAGACTGAGCCAACTAAAATCTCAGAAGAGATAGCACAAGGAGTGTGCAAGAGTGGACTTATTTCAAGTCCAAAATCTCAGGAGGAATAGCCTGAAGCCACACGTAGAGTGAAAGTGTGTGCAAGGTCGAGGTCAAGCTCCATTGACAAATCTCAGGAGATAAAGCGCAGCGAGACCCAAAGTCGCCAGGGTTCGCAGAAGGATCGAAGGCCGAGACCTTCGAACATTTGAAATCTTCCAAGTCAGGGAAGAAATCCAAAGCTTGGGAGGAGGAGCTTCTGCAGCCATAGGATCATTTTTAGGAGAGGAGATCTAGACCGTCCGATCTACGTCCAGACAATTAGTAGAGCATCGGAGAAGATTAGATCCAAACTGTGGGATCTGCATGTGTGTATCAACAATCGTTGATATAGAGGTAAGGTACATGCACCTTAACCATTCAAAGGAAGCTAAGGGAAATCATTAGGATCGTCCATCATCGGGGATAGGTGGCAGTAGATCAAGGGAGATCATCATTTCGTTGACTCGTGACTCAGGGAAGTCAAAGGGTGGAGTTACGAGAACTCGTGAGGCCCAAAAATCTGAAAGAATCTGGGTCGTTGGATCGAGACAGGTTGTTGTCGTCGATTTGAAGCACTGGGAAATTGGGAGTCGGAGGTTCAAAGGAGAAAACCATCCTAGATTCCCGAGTCGTGAAGGAGGAACGTGGACCTTTGGGTCGCGGGATAGTGAGGGTCGTTGACCTAACGCGGGAGGATTTTGGAAGTTTGGGGATTAGGCTTTCGAGGAGCAGCGTTGGGTTGAGTTCCAACTTCATGAAAAGCGAAGTCCCGACGCACCCATAGGATTGGCCCTAGGTCACAGTAAATGATCACATCAGAAGAATTAAGGGAGGAGCTAGGAACCGTTAACCCATTTCAGGATTTCGGGAACTGGAGGAACCGGAGCATCTTGCAATGGAAGTCCTAAAGTCACAAAACATGACATGCTTTTTGGGCTAAGTCTGTGGTCATGACGAATGGTCACATGGACGATAACTGAGGGAGGAGCTAGCAAGTGCTAGGCACCTGTCGGGATTTCGAGAATCGTGGGATCAGGTTTGGTTCACATGAAAAGTCCCGACCTGCGAAGTCCCGAAATGCCTTTTGGTGTAGGCGTGCGGTCATAGCCCATGGTCGTGGGGAGGTGAGGCTCATGCTTGGTTCTTAGTCACGCAGGCAGAGTTTTATTAAGGACCTGAGGATTTGTTCATGGGATTCCAGCAGGGAATCAATGAGTTTCTTTAGCTCGACAGAGTAGAGAATGAGCCTTAGACTGGGAGTTCAACGGACCCTGCTGAGGCAGAGGTAGGGGGTCCATGTTAGTGTGGTATCATAGCTTTGAACTTGTCTGCATATCGTAGGCAAAGGAAGAAAGGAGAAGTTGAGAATGCTCTCGGTTGCAGAGTGAACAACTGACTTGCCAGGAGGGCAGGTGGAGAGAGAGAAGGATGGCTACTGAAGGCCAAAGGAGTGATCAAAGCATAGACCACCAGTAGAAAATCAAGGCTGAGATAGGCCAAGAGCTCAGTGAGATAAGAGCACAAATGGAGAATTTTTCATTTAAAATGCAGCAGGATGCAAAGGTGCATTGGGTGAATGAGTGGCCCATGAAGAAGAAGGTGAAGTGGCTAGTTAAAAGATTGTTGGCCAGAGGACAACAAAGGTTGTTGAGAGTGTGGTTGAGGTATGTTGAAAGCCTCGGAGGTGAAGAGGATATGGTTCACATCTGTGAGCTAGAAAATGGGAAGAGTCTCAGTGATGATGAGGAGAAGAGATCAAGCAAAGATCTCATGAACTGCCAAGTGAGCAATGAAGAAAGTTCAGATTGCCAGGTGGGAAATGAGATGGGATCATTGGAGAATCTCATAGATTGCCAGGAGGGCAGGGAAGAAATCATAGATTTCCAGGTGGTCAAGGGAGAGAATATGAACTCAGCTGAGAGTGCATATCAACAAGGAATGTTGACAGAGGAGGATCAAAGGAGTATTCTGGTCATTGGGGGAATTCAGATATTCCTACCAAGCAGCCCAATTGAAGCAAGATAATGTGTTGTAGATGCAACAATAGAAGAAGGACAACCAACAGTGAATTTCATAAAGGAAGAAGAGAAGGAGAAGACACGAATGTTTTCCCTAGCAGAAGGAGAAGAGAATTCAACATAATTTCTTAGAATTTTCAGCCAGGAAGCTGAACAGGAGATGACTGTAGCACTGAAGCCTACAGAAGAGGAGGAAGAAGACAACATGAAATTTTTTGATCTGTGTGAAGAGTTGGAATCCCTAGAGAGAAGGGTGATAGTGCAAAGTCAGCACATCCAACAGATCAGGTTGGAGACAGATGGAGCATACGAACCCAAGGAGCACCTGGAGGAAGATGGAGACATGCCAGCATGAGAGATGGCAGTTGAGTTGACAGAGGAGGAATATGAGCAACAACTTAGTGATGAGACTGCAGAACTGAAGTCTACAACAAGGTGGCAAGCTAAGGCCACAAAAGATAAATAAAATCACAAGGGGGATCAAGTTGATATTCCCATCAACGAGGAGGAAGTGCAGCGGAGCAGACTGCATAAAGAGAGCTAGCCATTGGAACAGTTGGACAGGGAGATATAAGAAATAAGGAGGTTGATGTTGAGATCAGCGCAAGAATCTGTCAACAAGAAGAATTTGAACAGAAGGGAGCATGCCATAGCAGCAGGGAAGCAGCAGCAACAGCGGCATATAAGTGGAGCAGATGGACAGCTCCAAAGAACGGTTTGGGATCTAGGTGGATTTAAACAGAGATGGGAAGCTCATGAGAAGGAGCTCATGAATTTTCCATAGCAGTGGAGTATGATGCAGGAGCATCACTCCAAACTAGCAACGCGCCAGCTAGACAACACATTCAGCGCGGATTCAATGAAGGGAGAGGATCCATCCCTCTCATTTTCAAAATTCAAAATGCAATTAAATGTTTGTAAGGTTGGAAGAGCCAAATTGTTTCCTTTTTACAGGTTGTATATAGAGTTGCCTTTAATGGATGACAGGCTGATAAGATCTAGATACGATTCGGACTAGACAACCATTGAATGTAATTCAATGAAAATTAATGAGAGTAGGTAGCATGGAGGAATAGTTCGAGGAACCCCTCTTTTGTAAAAAATATCTTTGTATCTAGATTCATTAGAAGGCTAGAAAAAATTATAAGAGAAGATAAGAAAGAGAGAGTCGAGACTCTGTTGCAGTTTGAGCTCACCCATATTGTAACCGAATATTCATATTAATACAACGAGCAATTTTTCCTGCATGAGATTATTTCTGTGTTTATGTGGTTATGAATGAATGTCATATGTGTGTTATTTATGCTGTAGATGTATGTGATAGGTTCCATCTGCAGGGATAGATAGAATTCTTTGTTTGAGAGTTATTTGATTTCAGTTTGGGTTCTTTGTGGTTTAATGCGAGGAGTTGCATGACAGAGTGTTGTAGACTCTGTGAGCTAGTGTAAAGAGTGCACATATGAGTTTTGTGGAATCTAGGCAAGAATGTGCCATGAGGGTGCACCAGAGGAGTCATAGACTCAGGAAGAAGCCTTCAAGTTACTGAATATTCTGGAGGTGAAGATTGTGCAGAGGAAGGCATAGAGAGACAAAATCACGGAGGATTATGTGAAGCTCTGCCAGGACGGCATCGAGCGAGTGAAAAGTGTTAGAAAAATATGACTGCGAAGCAATAAAATAAAACAAATGCGGAAACAAAACACAGAAGATACACAATACAATAGAGACACATATTTACGTGGTTCACCCAGTGTGGGCTACATCCACCAAAGAAATTGCCAGGTCCTTCCTTTATTATTATCCAACAAATGAAGGGATACAACCTACATCAAAACCCACTATAACTTCCTCTTCTTTCTCTCACAATATCCTATCTAAGAATACAATATTCACCATCAACCATAGTCGCAATACATTTTTCTCATAAAAGAGGGTTGCCTTCTAGGGAAAAACCCTAACATAATCTCTATCGTTAGATCTGCGACCTTATAATGAACGGTCCAGATTTATAATGAAATTACAATATACATTTACAAGGCAATTTTTCCTTCGGGGGCTTCACCCCTGAACCCCCGTTGGGGGCCTGCTTTCCCCCAGACCCCAGAGCCGGGGGGATATCCCCCCCGGACCCCGCAGAGGTGGTACCCCCCCTCTGCACTCCCCCACGTGGAAGAGTGTACATACTTCTGGGGTGTAAATACTTCATGGGGTATAAACACGGCTGAAAGTAAAATACCTTTGAATCAGGAAGATAATCAGGCTCCACAACCAACAATCTCCCACTTGGAGACTGATCTCAACAACTCCACCATTGCTATATATGCTAGACTCTGAACCTTCTTGGACCTGGAAAATTTCTCATCTTCATATTCTTTCTTGAAGACCAATTGAAACTGAGCAGGAACTTAGTTTCTCCCTGGTTACTCCCTTTGTTAACATGTCTGTAGGATTCTGGCTAGTGTGTATCTTTTCCAACTTCAAATGTCCATCTTCCAAGGTGGATCATATGAAGTGGTACCTCAACTATATATGCTTAGTCTTTGAATGTAAGGTTGAGTTCTTTACAATATGAATGGCACTCTCACTATCATAATACAACTTGCTATTCTCTTTCTTCTTTCCCAATTCCTCCATAAACCTCTGTAACCAAATCATCTCTTAACTAGCCTCTGTAGCAACAACATACTCTGCCTCTGTTGTTGAAAGTGCAACAACATTTTGCAGTTTTGAAATCCAACTTACTCATGTTCCACCTATAGTAAACACATACCTTGTAGTACTCCTCTTACTATCTTTATCACCTGCCATATTTGAATCAACATATCCTTGTAGAACATTTTCTGAACCTCCAAAACATAATGCATGATTAGCAGTACCTCTCAAGTATCTGAGAATCCACTTTACTGCCTCCCAATGTTCTTTACCTGGATTGTTCATATATCTGCTCACAACTCCCACTGCATGTGCAATATATGGTCTTGTGCAAACCATTGCATACATCAAGCCACCAATTGTTGATGAATATGGGACCCTGGATATGTATTATGTCTCCTCCTGTGTCTTGGGACACGTTTCCTTAGTTAATTTGAAATGGCTAGCCAAAGGTGTACTAACTGGTTTTGCATTCTGCATTCTAAACCTCTCCAACACTTTTTCTGTGTACTCACCCTGAGACAATGTCATTTTGCGATTTTTCTTGTCTCTTATTATTCTCATACCAAGGATTTTCTTTGCAGCACCCAAATCCTTCATTGCAAATGAATTGGCTTATTTCTTCTTGAGCACATTTATATCCTGCATATTAGACCCCACAACAAGCATGTCATCTACATACAATAGCAAGATAATAAAGCTTCTATTTTCTAGCCTTTTAAAATAAACACAGTGATCAGAATGACATCTACTATAACCTTGTTCTGTCATAAACCTGTCAAACTTCATATACCACTACCTTGGAGCTTTCTTTAGGCCATATAAGTTCTTCTTCAACCTGCATACCAAATTCTCCTTCCCTTTGACCTCATACCCCTATGGCTGCTGCATATAAATCTCTTCCTCCAAATCCCCATGGAGAAAAGTTGTTTTTACATCTAACTATTCAAGATGCAAATCTTATACTGCCACAAGACTTAAAATAGTTCTAATTGAAGTCATTTTAACAATAGGAGAAAATATTTCATCAAAATCTATACCTTTCTTTTGTGCAAACCCCTTTACAACAAGTATAGCCTTGTACCACTTTTCTCCTCCATCTTCTTCCTTCAACTTGTAAACCCATTTATTCTGCAATGCTCTTTTCCTGCAGGCAACTGAACCAAGTCCCAAGTATGGTTATTTACCAAGGAATCCATTTCCTCTTTCATGCATTGCTCCCACTTCCTTTTGGTGTCTACCTGCATTGCCTCTTCATAACATTCTAGTTCACCAGAATCAGTCAACAATAAATAATACAATGAAAGAGATATCGTTTAGGGGGTATACTTAACCTGGTAGATTTTCTAACAACACTTGCAGGTGTTTGAGGTACCTGTTTCTCCTGTTGTTGTACATTTTGATTTTCTGGTTCCTTCGGAATTTATTTTGCATTGATCTCATCAAGCACTGTGTATTCTTGTTTTTCTTTTTCCTATTTCTTTCCCTGCAACTGATCTTTGTACATGACCTTCTCATTGAATATGACATCTCTACTCCTAATGATTTTGTTATTTTCATAATCCCATAAGTGATAACCAAAATCATTAACACCATATCCAATAAAGGTACACTTCTTGGATTTTGCCTCAACCTTTTTTCTATTTTCTTTATCAATATGGACAAATGCTTCACAACCAAAAGTTTTCAAAAAAGAATAGTTTACCTTTTTTCCTGTCCATTTCTCCTCTGGAATTATACCATCCAAAGAGCTTGAAGGTCTTCTGTTTATTAAGTAAACAATAGTATCTACAACATCTGCCCAAAACTGTAAGGGCAAACCAACATGCAATCTCATACTCCTTTCATGCTCCATGATTGTCTTATTCATCCTTTCTGACACACCATTTTCTTGTGGTGTTCTTGGAACTGTCTTCTCTCTACGAATCCCATGGTATGAACAGTAATCATCAAATTCCTTGCTGTAATATTCACCTCTATTATCTGATCTGAGACACTTCAAATTTTTTCCCGTCTCATTCTCAACCAAATCTTTCCATTTCTTAAAAGTATAAAAGACATCTGATTTTTGTCGAATGCAATAAACCCAATTTTTTCTAGTTGCATCATCAATAAAAGTAATATAATAATGAGAGCCACCAAGAGATGATACCTGAGTTGGTCCCCATACATCTGTATGCACAAGCTCTAACCTTTCACTCTTTTTTTCTTTTCTAACTCTGAGAAATCTGACTCTCTTCTGTTTTCCATAAACACAATGCTCACAGAAGTCCAAATCATTTTTTTTAAGATCTGGCAACAAATTTATTTTGTGAAGTATCTACATCCCCTTCTCACTCATGTGTCCAAGCCTATGATGCCACAATGTTGTATCCACTCATGTAGAAGCTAAAGAGATAGAAGAGTAATTATTACCGGTACATAAATACAATGTACCTACCTTCTCTCCTTTCGCTATCACCAATGATCCTTTGATGACCTTCCACATCTTATCTGTAACTATGGATATACAACCTTCACTTGCCAACTGCCCTATTGAAATTATATTTTTCCTTAAATCTGGAACATGTCTTACCTCTTTCAACAACCATTGGTTTCCATTGCGTTGTTTTATTTTTACCTTTCCCGTTCCAACAATTTTGCATGGTGCATCGTCACCCAAATGAACCTGTCCAAAATCACCTTGAACATAATCTAGAAAATGTTTCCTATGGGGTGTGGCATGAAATGAAGCCCCTGAATCTACTACC
>ML806491.1:3889-46317 GCA_009831015.1 Picea engelmannii | reverse complement strand
TAATCTAGAAAATGTTTCCTATGGGGTGTGGCATGAAATGAAGCCCCTGAATCTACTACCCAAGACTCAGAAATATTATCTACATAAAGAATCAAAGCATCTTGTAACACATCACCTGTTACATTTGCTTCCTAATTTCTCTCATGTTGTCCATGTCTTTGTTTCTTTGGATCTCTACAATCTTTCTTCAGATGTCCTTTCTTCCCACAATTCCAACACTCTATCTTTCCAAGTCCGGATTTGGATCTACCCTTCCTAGAATTCCCATGGTTCCTGAAACCCTTTCCTCTATCCTTTTGTCTTCCCCTGTTCTCCATGTTCAACGCATTTCTTGATGTCTCACCTGTGCTTTTCTGTCGCATTTACTCACTAAGGATAACACCAACAATATCATCAAATTTTAAAGGATTTGAACCAGAGACAGAGCTACTTACAGCCATGACCAAGTCATTCCATCTTTCTGGCAATGAGCGTAAGATTAGAAGATGCTTGACCTCATCATCAAAGTCCACTTTTACAGAACTTAGTTGATTAGTAACCATATAAAAATCATTTAAATGATCTGCAATAGACCCAGCTTCCGACATCTTCATATTAAATAATCTCTTCATTAGAAATACCTTATTGGACGCCAAGGGTTTTTCATACAATTTGGCCAATGCGTCCATCAAACCCTTTATTGTCTTATCTTTGGAAATATTGAAAGCCACCGACACTGCTAGGCTCAGTCGTATCATTACTAGAGCCTTTCTGTCAAGAATCTCCCATTCTTCGTCCTTCGTAGCCGTCAGATTCTTTGTTATTCTGCCCAATGGTAGGAATAGATCCTTCTTATATAAATAGTCTTCCATCTGCATTTTCCATAACTGGTAGTTTTGGCCGTTAAATTTCTCGACCCTAAACTTTCCATCTTCCGACATTGCTCCCACTTGAACCAAGAACCCTCTTTTCCTGCGAGTTACCTTTTGCTCTGATACCAGTTGTTAGAAAAACAGGACTGCGGAGCAATAAAATAAAAAAAATGTGGAAACAAAACATAGAAGATACACAATACAATAGAGACATAGATTTACATGGTTCACCCAGTGTGGGCTACATCTACCAAAGAAATTGCCAGGTCCTTTCTTTATTATTATCCAACAAATGAAGGGATACAACCTACAACAAAACCCATTGTAACCTCCTCTTCTTTCTCTCACAGTCTCCTATCTCAGAATACAATATTCACCATCAACCATAGTCACAATACATTTTCCTCATAAAACTGGGTTTCCTTCTAGGTCAAAAAACCCTAACATAATCTCTATCGTTAGATCTCCGACCTTATAATGAACAGTCCAGATTTACAATGAAATTACAATATATATTTACAAGGCAATTTTTCCTTTGGGGGCTTCACCCCCGAACCCCCACTAGGGGCTTGCTTGCCCCCCTGGACCTCGCAGAGGGGGTACCCCCCCTCTACACTCCCCCACATGTAAGAGTTTACATACTTCTGGGGTGTAAATACTTCATGGGGTATAAACACAGCGGAAAGTAAAAGACCTCTGAATCAGGAAGATAATCAGACTCCACAACCAACACAAAGAGTGCATAAGAATAACTCTATTTCGAGTTCAAAGATAATGGAATTTTCTAGGAGAAGACACTCACAGAGTTGTTGAACACTCTGTAGGCTCAACAAGGAGTTCTTGAGTGGAAGTTCCCAAGAGGGCACTTGCATATCTTCAAGGGATAGAAGGGACAGAGACCTTTGGGGTCTGAGCAGTTGAAGCTCAAGGAGACAAAGTTGTTGAATACTCTGGAGGAAGACATGTGCAAGGAGTGCATCAAGCCAACACTCAGATGAAGTGTTGAAAGATGCATAAGGGTCAAGTCCCTTAGAGACTAAGCCAGTTGAAAGCTCAAAAGAGATAGCATAAGGAGTGTGCAAGAGTGGACTTGTTTCAAGTCCAAAAGCTCCAGAGTAATAGTGTGAAGCCGCATGCATAGTGCAGGTGTGTGCAGGGCCGAGGTCAAGGTCCATTGACAAAGATCAGGAGATAAAGCACAACAAGACCCGAAGTCACCAGGGTTTGCAGAAGGATCGAAGGTCGAGACCTTTGAACATTTGAAATCTACCAAGTCAAGGAAGAAATCTAAAGCTCGCGAGGAGGAGCTTCTGCAACTGTAGGATCAGTTGCAGTATATGAGATCTAGACCATCTGATCTATGTCCAGACAATTAGCAGAGCGTTGGAGGAGATCAGATCCAAACCGTGGGATCTGCATCCATGGATCAACAATCGTTGATCTATAGGTAAGGTGCATGCACCTTAACCATTCAAAGGCAGCCAGGGAAGTGGACTTTGTGAAGTCCTGAAGTCCTGAAATCATTGGGACCGTCCATCGTCGGGGACAGGTGGAAACATATCAATAGAGATCGACATTTTGTTGACTCGTGACTTAGAGAAGTCAAAGGATGGAGTTACGAGAACTCACGAGGCTCGAAACTGCAAAATAATCTGGGTTGTTGGATTGAGACAGGCTATGGTCCTTGATCTGAAGGATCAAGAAATCGGGAGTCGGAGGTTCGAAGGAGAGAACCATCCCAGAGTCCCGAGTCACAAAATTTCGACTTAGCGAAGGAGGAACGTGGATCGTTGGATTGCGGGATAGTGAGGGTCGTTCATCTAACGCGGGATAATTTTGGAATTTCAGGGATCGGGATTTCGAGGAGTAGCGTTGGGTTGAGTTCCAACTTCGCAAAACGTGAAGTCCCGACGTGCCTAGAGGATTGGCCCTAGGTCACAGGAAAGGATCATACCAAGAGAATTTAAGGGAGGATATAGGAACTGTTATCCCATTTCGGTATTTCGGGAACTAGAGGAACTTGAGCAACTTGCAATGGAAGTCCCGAAGTCGCGAAACACGACATGACTTTTGGGCTAAGTCTGTGGTCACGACGAATTGTCACATGGATGATAATTGAGGGAGGAGCTAGCAAGTGTTAGGATCCTGTCAAGATTTCAAGAATCGTGGGATCAGGTTTGGTTCACATGAAAAGTCCTTACCTGCGAAGTCCCGAAACGCCTTTTGGTGTAGGCGTGCGGTCACAGCCCATGGTCGTGGGGAGGTGAGGCTCGCACTTAGCGCTTAGTCATGTAGGCGGAGTTTCATAAAGGACATTTGGATTTTTTCTTGGGATTCCAACAGGGAATCGAAGAGTTGCTTCAGCTCGACAGAGTAGAGAATGATCCTTAGACCCAGAGGTCAACAGACATTGTCGAGGCAGAGGTAGGGGGTCTGCGTCAATTCACCATGTGAAAAAACTTAGCAGTTTGATGCTTCAAAGCACAGACAAATCTTGATGCTTGATACCCCCCAAAAACAGAACCCCATTTAGATTCATAGTTTCATCTATTTATGCCCATCAAGATAGGGTTCGAATACCCCTATCAGATTTAAGTTCTAGAGTTCTACTTCACATTACATTTAGATCTTGTAGACATAACTTCTCTTATTCAGTCCTAATTACAAATTATAAACACTTATTTAAAATGAGTGGAGTTTAGATCAAGTGTAAGTTAACATGTATGAATCCCCATCAAGAGAAGGTTTGAATACCTCTATCATATCTCCAAGTCAAATTGATGAGGTGGCTCATCGACTGTTGTCTATGAGTTATTTTAGAAAAAATAAATATGGCGAATTTATGAAAAATAGGGTCTAGAGATCCCTTAGTATCTCCAAAACCGTGATATTTCAATAAAACCTAAGACATTTTTTTGTGAATGGGCCCATTCCCAATAAAAACTTCTTTTTGTTTTCCAAAATTCATCTCCAGATTCTAGTAAATCGTTCCCAACGTTAGTGACTAAAACATGAAATCATTCAATGTTTAAATCTGAAAAATGGGTTGTAAATATGAATTTCAATATTCTAAACCATGAAACTTTTGTAAAAAATGAGAGAGGTTTTTTTGAATGGGCCCATACCCAATAAAAACCTCTTGGTTTTCAAAAATTCATCTCCAACCATTTTGAAATTGCGCTTGGAGACAGTGACTAAAAAAGGGGAAAAAAGGTACTACCTGTAAAATATGGAAATGTCATCTATTATTATGCTCCTTGAAATCAGGAAAAAATTCATTATGTCGATCCTCTATCTTTGTTTTATCAAAACATTTGATAAGCATAGATATGATAATCCCTATAAAATAGGAATCAGACCAAAATTTGATAGTATTGCATATTTCTCTGCTATATTTTCAAAGTATGCATAGATTTCCATTTTCCAGATGAGAACATAAACCTTCATGATCTTCACAAGATCTGCATTCAAGGACCTGCTATGTTCATATTCATCTGCTTTAGAATCTTCTTCACCCAACTTCCTGCATGTACTTAAAAAACAATTTTCTTGCCAAGAAAAACCTAAGACTCTGGCCCTAGATCCCGGGTATAATAAACTGTGTGATAAATCAGTTTTCTCGACAGGTTTAAAATGATCGATCACAATGGAGTTAAAAGGATAAGTTCCGGGTTAAAAATACTCAGAGATATTGCACAGAAAAATGAGTAACTCAGCTAGAAAAATCGGGGTTTGAGTAATGAAACTTGGTTGCCACGATTTTGAATAGCTTATACACACGGAGGAACATGAGTAGGTTTGAATTGACAACTCAGGTTTCGACTTGATAGAAGCTTAAAAATTGAAAAATTGAAAAGCGTGGGATGGGAATTAATTTCAGATGTTTATATTTATTTTTATTTCATACATGCATTTTGGTAGCGCTAATGTTATTTCTTAATTGAAAACAATACCAAAATATCACTTTCACATCAAGGCTTAAAACTTATCATCAATGTCCCAAAGACCCCTGACATACCTTTAAAATCCTATTAGACCTCATAAAGAGAAAACAACTAATCAAAAAGAAAATAAGGGATGACAAAAACAATTTGAAATGACTTAACACACCATGAAGAAAAACTAATTATAAGCTAGGTTGACAAATGAATGGGTTGATTTGATGAATAGAAGGAAGAGGTGCAAGCCTAGGATCTAACATTTTCCATGAAAACTTGAGCCACCATGGAAGTTGTAAATGGGTGTTGTAGGGAACATAAATAAGCATATTTGGAAAGGCAATCAACTACAACCATGATGACTAATTTATTTCCATATTTTGGTAATCCAACATTGAAGTCCATAGATATATCAGTCCACATAGTAGGTGGAATAGGGAGAGGTTTTAGGGTTTGTGGAGTTTTGATTGTTTCTCCCTTGTTGCATTGGCAAGTATCACATTTGGCCACAAAAGTGCAGATGTCCTGCTTTATGTCTTCCCATAAAAAAGAATTTTTGATTCACTCATATGTTTTGTGAAATCATGAATTCCCTATTGTTGGAGAGGTATGAAGTTCATAGATCATAGTGGATTTAAAGTGGGATTGTTTGCTCAAAAATAGGTGGCCTTTGTAGAGAAGATCCTCATTTTTCCAAGTGTATCCCGGATATGCATTCAGGTTTTTTTGCAATTTTTGGATCAGGCGAGAAATTTTGGGATCTTTGAACCATTCTTGGCAAACTTCCTTTAACCAATCAACTACAATGGAGGAGGTTGAAAAGACGGACCCTTCGAATTCATATTTCTTAGAAAGAGCATAAACAACCACATTCTCTTTTCCCTTATTGTAAATGATGTCATAATCATAGTTGAACATTTGGGTTAGCCACTTTTATTGCTCGGGAGAGGAAATATTTTGTTCCAAAAATAACTTAAGTATACAATGATCACTTTTAATTTGGAAGCATTTCCCTGGAAAGTAAGGATGACATATATCCAACGCATGCAAAATATCCAACATTTCCTTTCCATAGGTGGATTTGCCCAATTGTCTCTCAGAAATTTTTTTACTATTGAAGGCCAATGGTTTTCCTTCTTGCATAAGATCTTCCCTAATACCTTTCCCAGAGGCGTCACATTCCAAAACAAAAGTCTTTGTGAGGTTGGACAATGCTATAAATGGAGTGGTACACATAGCCTCTTTCAAAGCTTGGAAAGATTGATCAACTCTCTCATTCTAATTGAAATCATTCTTCTCAATGAGGACAATGAGTGGCACTAAATTTTTTCCATGATTCTAGAAAAAACTTTCTATAATATCCAGACAAACCAAGGAAACCTCAAAACTTTTTAAGAGTTTTAAGGTCGGGACAATCCTTCATAGATTTGATTTTCCTAGGATCCACATGGACAACATCCCTACACACAATATGGCCTCGGTATTCCACTTAGGAGGCACCAAAAATGCATTTAGACTGTTTGAGAAAGAGTTGATGATGAGAAAGTAAGTGTAATTCTTGATCCATATAGGAAATATGGGATAGAAAGTAAGGACGCAAGAAAGTAAGGACTAGTACAAAATGATGGAGGAAGGGGTGGGAGACATTATTCATGAGGATTTGGAAAGTGCATGGTGCATTACACAAGCCGAAGGGTGTGAACAAGAAATCATAATGCCCTTCATGAGTATGAAAGGAATTCTTGGGAATGTCATCCTTCTTCATACGTATCTAGTGGTAGCTAGAACACAAATCAATTTTCGTAAAGAATTTACCACCACTTGGTTCATCCAAAAGTTCATCAATTATATGAATGGGAAATTGGTCTTTAATGGTAATTTTGTTGAGGACTCAAAAATCAATGCACGTGTGCCAAGTACCTTCTTTCTTGAGTACCATGACCATTGGAGAGAAATAAGGGCTTGTACTAGGGTTGTTGACACCCGTATCTAACAATTCTTGAATGATTTTCTCAATTTCATTTTTTTTAGAAAATGAGTGACAACAAGGGAAAACGTTGGGAGGACAACTACAAGGGACAAGTGGAATGGAATGATCATGGGGACCATGGGAGGGTGGGATTACTTGGGGGTTGTCAACAATAGATTAGTGTTTGGAGAGGATAAGTTGTAGCTCAGGATGAACAATTGGGAAGGAAGTCTCAATTGCTTGAATGGCATGGAATTGGGAAATAATGCCAAAATGACCCTTTTTGAAAAGCTTTTCCCTTTAGTGGGAACTGACAATCTCAAGGGAACTGGACATGATCCCTTTGGACTTGACTGATGTTAATTTTTTGAAAGTTCATGTATAACTCCTTGAATTCCATGGTGATGGGGCCTAGCATGTGTAACCATTCAGCACCCAGAATAATGTTGCAACCGCCCATTTCAATAGAAAACATGTTGGATTTCATATTGTAATCACCAATTTGTAGGCACATGTTTTCACAACGACCCCCATATTTCATGGAACCTCCATTAGAAATCATGATTTGAAATTTATTGATTGCATGGATATAGCAAAGGGTCTCTTGAGAAATCTGATGATGAATATAATTATGGGTGTTTCCATTGTCGATGAGAATAATGACTTCCCATTGCTTGATATAGTCAATTAACTTAAAGGTTTGCAGTCGGGGGGTTAGAGGCCATTGAAAACATGAAAAGAGATGAGAATTTCTACCTCGGGTGGATAAAATGGCATGTTGGTATCATCATCCTGGGGCGGTGCTTCTTGAGGGGAAACATCACCTTCATCTTTAGAAATTTTCTCAGAAATGGCCATAAAAATATTTTTCCCCTTTCATTTGTGCCCCACAAAATATTTTTCATCGTGGTTGTAGAAAAGAACCTTAAGTTGTCATTCATCCATTTCCGCCAGGGACCTTAAGAGGATGGGAATGAGGTTTGGAGTTGGTGGGACCTAAACATGGAATAAAGGATGGATTTCTTATTTGAGAAGTAATTTATTGTTGTGCTTCCTTGGCTCTATGAGTGGCTTCAAGAGAGATATGGGGGAGAGCCATTAGGACATGATCTCATATGTCATCCATGAGGCCACTAATGAAGCATTTACAGAAGAAGGTGTTCGACATTCATTAAGTTCGTACAACCAATTGATCGAAAGTAGTAATTTAGTCTTCAACTGAACCAGATTGTTTAAGCTTGGTCAAATAACCCAAATGATGAGTCTATGTGCCAAAGAATTCATAAAGGTCTGCAACAAATTGGTTCTAAGAAATATACCCTCAGTGTGAGTTTTTACATCATTTCAACCATTTCCAATGTTCTGGATCCAAATAAAGGACACCCACATGAAGTTTGATCAAGTCATCAGTGACGCCATGCAATGAGAAATAATTTTCCATTTGAGTGACCTAGCATGTGGGGTCTGGGCCATTGAATTTATTCACCTCAACTTTAGGAATACATGGTTCACAAAAAAGAGGGTTATAATGAAAGGCCATGGAATGGGAAGAGTCAACGCCCTCTTGGTGTGAAGGTTTTTCATAGGAGAGAGGACCCTTGGGTTGACACAACCATGCAGACATGGAGTTAATCTTGTCAGAGAGGTCGTCCAGTTTAGTGAGTCGATCATCCAATCTATTGAGCAAGGAATTTATGGTATCAATTTATAAAGTATCTTCTTTGACTTCATTGTTAAGGTTGGTCATGGTCTTGTCCAAAGAATTGATGTGGTTGTCAAAGTCTTGGTTGTGGGTGTTGGCCATATAGGAGATAAGAAGGAAATAATAGGGTTTGTGGGTCCGTACAAAATGTCTTATGAGAGAGTGGTATCATTGCGATCAGCATGAAAAGAGGAATCTAGTGAGAGGGGTCCCACATAAGGGTGTTGGATAAGAATGGGTGGGTCCACGGAAAATAAAGAGGCTTATGAGAGATTGGTACCATTTCGATCAATGTGAAGAGAGGAATATAGTGGGATAGGTCCCAAATAAGGGTGTAAGAGAGGGTGGGTGGGTCCACAAAAAAAGGCTTGTGAGAGAGGGGTACCATTGTGATCAATGCGAAGAGAGAAATCCAGTGGGATATGTCCCAAATAAGGGTGTCGATGGGCCACTTTTTTTTTTAATCATGTAGAGTTGTACTCTGGTCAGAGTAATATTGCAGTGACAGAATGACCAAATTATTAATAACGAAAATTGTGTAGGAATATCATAGCCTGGATGTAGGAAGCAAGGTTTCCCACACTGGATGTGCAAATTTTAAACACTTTTTTCTATTATGTTATGTTTTAGGAGCAATATTTAGGGTTATGAGGGTTCCTAGAACAAGGGATTTCCCTGTGACATATCTCTCTTTTATACTTGTGGGTTCCAACAATAGTATTCGTCCTAGTATCTTAGGGCTCTAACAAAGGAGGATCAACCGTACCATTAGTTGTACTACCCGATTAACCAGGTATATGAGAGCAGTCTTATCGATTGGCGTACTTAGTGCAACTATAGCAATCAGGTGATCAAATGATGAATCTACAGCTGGTTTTAAGATATCTAAAGGACTCTCGTTATACCTAAGTGTATGGGGGAGTGAAATTTTGGGTTCATGTATTGTCTGATGCGGTACTACTTGAAGGGGTACCAACAGGGGTTACAGGGATTTCCAACAAGGTGAAACCATGTGTAGTTCCTACATGTATTCTTCCCTAATCGCAATTTTACCCGTTGAAAAATAGATCATTGTGGTTATTTATAAACATTGGAACACAAATCTAGCCTAATTTTTTTTTTATAAAAATCTTTCGAGGAAAGAGCTCTGATACCGCTTGTAAGGTACCAGAAGGAAATATGTAGAGTAGTAGCGGATTTATTACCAAAAGTAGTTAATATAAAGAGACAAAACAATAAGTACAATGAAAATATAGATGCAATGATGATACTTTTATTATCTTTATATAAAATTTAATGTGCCTCTTCAAGGGGGAAACCTCCAACAGAGTAGATCTCAAGTACAAATGATTTCACAAGACAATATTTTCCATGTTTTCTACTCCTATGTATCTTATTTCTATCTTCTTGAGAACACTCTAGAGGAAGAACTTTCTATAGGTGGAACTTTCTAGTAAATCTTCTTACATTAGACATGTTCACATTATTACATAGGCCTTATTTACTAATGACGACCTTTATTACATAGAAAAACATATTATTCTATCTACTTTAGGGGTTAAGGAGGTTAGGACCCTAACATTTTTCCTAGCTAGGGTTTTGGAGAGCTAGAAGGATTATACCATATTTCTAATAAAGTTGTGTTATATACCTATGCTTCATTCGTGTGTGTGTGTGTGAAGATTCTAGTTATTTAACACTTGTGTAATTGGACATTTATTTTTCATCTTTCATTGTCTTCTTGATGGAGTAAATTCTAATGCTTATTGTTCATGTTTATTTTATATGTTTAAGGGTTGAAAGTGTTAAGTGATTTGAAAAACAACTTGAATATAAGAGATAAAATTTATTGTTGTAAATCTATAGTAATTAAAGTGATTTCAAAACTAGTTTAAGCTTGTAAAAGTGATCCCTAAGGGGTTGAAAATTTATGACATAGTTTGGTATCTTTTCTCTTGGGTTTCCTAGTGCATTGGGTTGAAGTGAGATGAAATATTGTCCATTTTTTTTTCTATTGTAAATAAATATTTCAAATCAACCCTAAGGATGAAGTTCACAGGGATTTGGGGGTGGCAGGTGCGGAAGGGGCTATCATGAACCCCAGAGGAACATTAGAATTGTCATTTCAATGGGGCCTTGACAGATCCTCCAATAACACATCATAATCATATGCATTACTCCAAGGCTTGATATTATCCAATGAATATAATATCCAATCTCTGATTATGGTTGGAGATTCAAATATTATCATTGGAAAAATGGTCTCCAATGCAGTAGGAGGTGATAACCTTCTGGATTTAGTGTTAGGTAGAGAAAAGAAAGAAGCCTCCAAACTCATTAGAATCAATTTTATTCAAGTATTGAAAGAGAACAACCAAATTGCAAATAGATTTGTTAACAATGCCACCCTACTATATGAAGGGGTCATTAGCATTAATGATGATGTATATGATTTACCCATTCCATAATCTCATTTTCATGGGCACCAATCCCTGTAGTGACCCTTCAAGGTATCACATAGATCAATGCATTGCAACCAGATTATATAGAAGGGGAAATTATGATAAGATACCAGAGTCTTTATGTCACACACCCATTCACATGAGCTCTCACATTTATGTCCTCCCATATGATTATTTCTCCAATTGTGGTGGGACTATGGATTATTATAATGTGATATGCATGTGGAGGTTATGGTTTGTAGGTGGATGAGGAATTATAGAAAGGGATGTTTTCTTTATGGTGGTGACTTGTTTGCTTTGTTTAGTATCTTCAAGAATTGGTCAACCCCCTCCCACATCTTATTCTAACTCAAGGGAGTATTTTCTAACTAGATTAAAATCCTTCAAGAGGCCCTCTATTAGTGTTCCATTGTTGTGTTCTAGGGATTTTTTTTTTCTTGGTTGCAAGTTAGTGTAAATTTGGCTAGTGTTCAGTCTTGGGATAACCACTTTGATTTTGAAAACAAAAGATATAGCATTTTTTGTGTGTTTCAAGGATGGAAGGTATTGTGTTTTGAGAACATTTCAAGTTTAGTTGGCTCCTATAGTTTTTATTTGGGAAGAGTTATGTCCTCTTTTCATTTCATGAATTTGTTCAGGCCTTGTTATTATAGAATATTGGAGCATGGTACAGTGTCTTTTAGAATTTATGAATCTCATCCCATATCATCTTCCGCATTAGGGGAATCTGTATTGGTTGAATTGGATTCCTCTAATAGGTTATTTGTTAGTGTTTCAATGTTATTATATGGAATTTAATATGTCTCTTGGACTCAACTCAATGTGAATTTGGCTATATTTGTCCTTTGGAAAATCCTCTTTGACTTTGCAATTGGTTGTTATAGCACCTTCTATGTGTCTCGAGGCTAGAAGGTTTGGTTTTCTAAGTACATTTAATGTTTTGTTGGTGTCTCTATTTTATATACAAGTAGAGGAATCTTCACTTTGCACTCTATGAAATTGTCTAAGTGTCACTCGTTCAAAGGATTGGAGCTCTCTTTAATTTCCTTGGTGGCATAAAGGGTTCTACATAGTATCTATGTATCTCTCTGATTTGAACCCTTTCAAGTGGTTAACAATCCTTATTGTCACCAACTTATCATGGAATATAGGGAATTGAAGGAAATTGGGAGGGGGATACAAAATCATGAAAGGTCTATTTAGGAAAACAAAAATTCAAACTTTTCAGCCACAACTAAAATCCATGAAAATCATTCAGGTTGCAAAAATTATGAGCACCCTTGTTTAATAGAAGAGGAAAAAAGCTATCTAGGAGTCTGATTGTAATATGCTTCGAAATATGGTTATCAATATGAGCAAGGGAGACCAATATAGAACCTTGAATCAAGTGCAGCTTGTAAATACTAATTGTGGAGGACCACAAGAAGACTATTGTTATCGGATAAATTGGTAAATGCAGACATAAATAGATCTCCCTAGATTCCATAGGAAACTAGAACAAACTAGAACAGAATGCACACTTCGCCTTAAACTTCATCATCATATGAATTATTTTAATGGTTTACAAGTGGCATACATTTTAAACGACGCTTGTCCCCGCTAGCATTCTCTTTGTAGCTCCTTCCTTGAGTTTGCATAATAGTAATTTTGTCTAAGAATCACAAACCAACAAAGAAGGGAAACAAATATATATATATATANCTATGTATATGATCAAGGAATTATACAATAGAAGACGAGATGCTTATATAGGGAAGAAATGCATTATTGTAGTAAGTGAATAGAAAGTGGAGAATACAACCTATGCCTTGATGTTGCAAGGTCCCCTTTCAATGGCTCTTTGCTTCAACACACACACATTTGCTCCAAAATTTCTTGAATGAAGAAGATCCACAATCTGACTTGAAGAACTAAAGCAAATCTCTCAAGCATAATCTGAAGTAGAACTCTCCATACAAATCTTATCCTATTCAACCTTAGCCTTTTCCATGAGAGATACCTCCTTATATAGTTTGAAAGAGAGATGGATGATGAGATTAGGATGATCCCAGCAAATTAGAGAAGTGAGTAAGATCCAAACCGATCAGAGGCCACCTCATCTTTTAGAAGATCCCCTTCTAGAACATTCGTGAAATTTGATTGTTCCCATGCATAAACATCATAGCACCTATGCAAAAGAAGTCTGTGATGACGTCATAGTCTAGCTTTAGGGCAGAGTGCAACGATTAGGCATTGTTGCACCCCATGCATATAGCAGGGCATGATGACCTTCCTTGACATGGTTTTTGAGAGAGGAAAGCAAATCATTTTTCCCATGGAGAAAGTATCTTTTAATATTTTCAGGAAACATTGATACATGTTGTCAGGTGATCACCGAGGTGAGCAAAATAATGTGTAACAGAATTCCCCCCAAAGCATGAAGTTGGAACTCATGAAAACTAAAATACTTTGTAGAATGTGTGTCGAAAACAAGGACTGGATCGATTAGGAACCTGCAAACAAACAAGCATCTGCATAATATCATACCAATTCTGAGGTAGGAATTCCCATGCTTAGACTACAAGTGACTCTAATCATAAGTGTCAAGTGAGTCATGGCCACTAAACATACACTGTGGATCCATGTCATCATGATTCGGCATAGCCACCAGGAATACACTGTGGATCTATGCTCTAAAAGAATTAAAATTCAAACATAGCCACGAGACATACACATTGGATCTATGTGTCAGTACTAATTCATGAATACTCCATCACAACTTGGACCAAAAAGATAAGATCCAGTGTCTTCATTTCCATCATTTCTAAGTATGAATCTAGCCATGTGATTACAGGTGTCAAAGTCAAACATGGTAGAAACCACTTGATTACCGATCATTAATGAAAACCATAAACAAGTGCGAGGGAAATCACCATTGATGTCAATCACTCCCAAGGTACCCCAATACAATCCACCAAATGTGAATAATTGAGTTGAAGTCGAACACTCGATCGAATCTTCCAATCAGGGGTCAATGATGTGAACCCACTATTGAAAGTGAAGAGACCTTCCATTGAGGCATGCAGGTTCTAAGGTATTGAATGATTTCTAAGTCTTGTTTTCGGATAATGTGTTGAAGTCGATAGGAAAAGACTCATCACATGAGGGCCTTGATGTATCCCCCATCAATGACACGAAATATGTAATAGATTTGAGGTAGATCAGAGTATGAAGTGATTCGTAACCGACTCAGGGAAGGTCGAAATGGTATAAAATTTATAATTGCATATTGTCGACTCGATAGAAGGATCATTTAGGTTGATATTCTCTTGAACATATGAATGATAGGACAATGGTCTTGGAAACATTGACTCAAGGAGGACCCAACATATGGACTTGTGAATGGTCAAATGAGAGACAAATGGATTTTTCAACCCGGATACAGTGATAAAGAGGGGTGTCATGTTCAAGAGAGATTATTACCTCCACTAACACAAATACAGAGACACATTTCTTTTGCCAATTTCCTCCCACCATTTATGGTGAGTGCCTCTTTATTTTTACGCAAGCTTGAGGAGGATAACATATGCTTGTAGATGTAAGCTCATCCTTCGGACAAGTCCCTCATAGTATGTTTAACGAACCCTAAGAAGGAGTGGTTTGATCCCATATGGGTATTTCGATGTTTGTTTAATCAGTCCAAGGAAAGAAAACTTAGGGGTTTTTCAATTTTTAGAGAGTCTAAAAAACACTTAAACAGAACTCTATCATGTCTTTTTTGTAAATTAATCTGACAACACTGAAAAAGTAATAACCTATCGCTCATCATATGTTTTCTTCAAATACTTTTACCAGCGCGAAAAGAACAAGGTCACTTGGCCATGTTTTCATGTTTAGGGAGATTGAAAAGAGCTTAAATAATACTCCATAGATTTTGTTTTCATGTCACCATTACAAGTTTGAAAAAATGACAAAAGACTACTCAATTACATTCTCCTAGTTTTACAAGCGTGAGAAAGAACTAAGACTTGCTCAGAGTTTTTCCTAAAAAACCCTAAAATATTTGTACATGCAACAAATACAAAAATAAACCAAAAAGAGGACCCTTGTTCCAACATCTCATCTCTAGACTTTTTCAATCTGCAAAAATCAATCACTTGTAAAGTTGTTAAGACTTGGTTCACATGTGGGATGTGAACAAGAAGACATTTCACGTGGGTGCACACACACTCACGATAGATATTGAGGTATATATTTCCTGACAGGACTATCTCCTCGTGGTTCATGGGTGACACTTATAGGTAGCAGGGGTGGCGGTGAGCCCATGGACTACTATGTTCGTCATCATTGTGTGTCGGGTACTGAGAAACATAGTGACAAAGTAGCTATTAGGGATGTCCGATATTTTCCTTTGCGAACTATCTTGTATACTATCACTTGCATGGCAGGGAGTGCAACTCCTCATATGGATCTGCAAAGTCATTTTCAGTATGTCCTAGAATGTATGGAGCCCATAGTTTTCAAATGGTGTGAAGGGGTCCTAAAAATCTTGAAGAAACAACTTACTAAGTGTTGAAATGGTGGGTTGAAACAATTTGGATATGGGTCTATTTTGGTATCCTTTTTCCTAGAGAGGGTTCTAGTCCTACGCTTGCAGGTGGAGTGGGGTATACCTGCTCCACAGGATCCAAGGATGAATGGTGGATAGATCTCATGGATCAACATGGAGGTGTTCCCATCATCAAATATGATGATGTCTTCATCTAGTGGCTGAGGACTCAGCTACTCATGGTTGAATATTATGTGTATGTCGGAGTCGACTTCCATGGAGATCCAGATTTGGCTCTTCCAGACGGGTCCCAATGGGGGTACATACATAAGAAGGAAATTTTGTTTATATAATGTTTTTGTTATTTTAATGATATAACATGTTTTTTGTGTTATTTATTCGATGACTTAATCAAATTCTCTCATCAATGCATATGTGGGACCTTATCGGCCGTCGGGATCATCTTCCATCATGAGGCGCGGAGAGAGAGGCGTTATAGCAGGAGTGGTTGTCATGGACCTTGAGGTCGTAGAATAGAACCTAGAGGAACTGACCATCCATGTCCCTGACGCTATTGTGGATGAGCTCCCGAGGCATTACCAACGCCACACAGTGGGCGTATCTACTTCCATCAGTCGACTTCTCTATAGAGTAGCACAGGCAGTTGCTTATTATAGCGAGTATAATCCTTGATGATTTTTTTGTATGAAGCCGTGAGCTTCACATTTTTGATATTTTGGTCTTCAGACAAAAACACTTTTTGTAAACTTTAATCGTTATGAATATAAGACTCCTACCGGCTTACTTGTTTTATGTACAAAGTGATTGGATTTTATAAATGTCTCAAATGTTTGTCTAACACATAATTAATCAATGCATCTGTTAATGTATTTATACATCTAGGAATGTGTTGATATTCAATGTAATCAAAATGTCGTTCCAAGAGGCGAATTCATAAATATACCCTTAACAAAGTAGGACTGCGGATGGAATAAATGTTACTCAACTGTAGTACTACTAATTGTGAATCAATTCGTACAATAAGATGATAGATTCCAAGTGAAACAAGGTTAGTCAATAAATCGATAACTTCACTGTATTTCATGATATTGTTAGTTGCACGACCAAGGAAAACACCATGTAGACTGATTAATTCATTCGTAGGTGCATAGATTTCCCAAGCAACAGACACTAAGTTTTTAGTACTATGACTAGCACCATCAGTGAAGCCAATGTAGGGTAGCAAAGACATTGACATCTGGAAACCAAGCATAATGAAAGGTAAGCAATCAAAAGGTGGAACCAAAAACGAAAAAACACTCAAGTATGATACACTAAAAATACAGAGCACTTATGCAAAAATGATTTAAGCATAGTACTTCTTCAAGTAAAACCCATTTCTAGGTTCACTCAAAGGGATTCTATCATAATCCACCAGCTCATAAGCCCCTTTCTCCAACACTCATTTCACAATATAAGGACCCCGCCACATGGGCTCGAATTTACCGGCCCCTAGCAAGTCATGATCTTGCTCGTAAAGAAGAACAAGATCACCTTCAGAAAAAACACATGGTTTGACATGCTTGTCATATTTGGATTTAACACGCCTTTTATGATTTTCAATGACTAAGGCGGCATCACGACGAGTTTCATCTAATTGCATCAAATACAAAAGAGGTTCATCTTCAGCAGAGGTGTTAGGGAGAAGTTCGACAACTAGTTTCAAAGATGGGATTTCACATTCAATCATCAAAATTTCTTTGATACCATATACTAATTGGAAAGGTGTGAATCCCATGGAAGACTTGATGGATGTCTGATAGGCCCACAATGCTGAGAACAACATCGTGTGCCAATTTGACTTATGAATTCCTATAATTTGTAGAAGCATAGTAGTGAGAACTTTGTTAATTGCTTCAACCTGGCCATTGGCCTGTGGATAATAGGGGGTTGAGTTTTCATGTCAAAGACCCAACTTCTCAGTAAGTTCAGACATCATGAAATTACGAAAATGATTACCGTGATCAGTAACGATGGCTTGTGGGACACCAAATATAGTAATGATATGATTGAATATGAACAATGCTTCAATTTTCTTGGTATTATCAAATGTAGGCATCGCCTCGACCCATTTATTGAAATAATCCATAGCTACAATAATGTATCGATGCCCTCCAGCCGAGTGAGGGTTACATGTCATGAATTTAATGCCCCATTTAGCAAATGGACCAACAGAAACTATAGGGTGAAGAGGAGCAGGGTGAGATCGGATCTTATTGTTGTAGGTTTGACAAGCGTGGAATTTTTAGATGACAGTAATGAAATCCTTAAACAACGAAGGCCAGAAATAACCAGCTCATAAGATCTTTTGGGCAGTGTCATACCGAGACATATGACTGCCACATGCTCCAAAGTGACAGTTATTCAAGGCTTTCTCGGCTTCATCGTAGGTGATACATTGTCAAAATATGGAATCAATACCACGATAGTAAAGGGTATCACCATGGATAATGTATTGACGAGCTTGATACCGGATACGACGACGATTTGTACTAGAAATATCAGGCCAAAAATTTTGGTTCTGGAGATAGTTGATAATATCTCTGTACCATATGTCGTCAGAACTAATCAAAAAGAGGGATTCGTCAGGTAAGGAATCCTTTGCCACAATTTTTGTCTCAGTAGAGGGAAGGTCACATATCAATTCGGCAAAAACCAAAGACTTCTTTGAATTGGCACGTTCAAACTCCTGGAGGATAAATATCCATTTAGAGTACTTCCCCCCCAACAATTGTTGAGTAAAGATATATTACATGCGATTGCAATCGGAAATGACTGTGGTTCTACCTAATAAGATGTAGTGACAAAAACATTGAACAACCTGAATAGCTGCCAAGGCCAATTTCTCCACATGTAAATATTTGGTTTCGGTAGTTGTGAGACTCCGACTCAAATAGTATATAACATGTTCATTGTTTGAATCATCCTATTGGACTAAATCCATAGCAATGGTAGAGTCTGAAGAAACTAAGTATAGGAAATAATCTTGGCTATAGTGAGGTGGAAACAACAGTGGTGTACGGGTTAAGGCGAGTTTTAAAGCCTCGAAGGCTTTGTTTGCAGTATCGTCCCATACAAAATTGTAGACTTTCTTGAGAAGCCGATTAAATCCTTTCGTTAATTCAATTTAATTGGGGATGAATTGACGTAAAACGTTTTCCTTCCCTTGCAAACTTTAGAGTTGGCGTCGTGTGGAAGGAGGAGGTATATTAAGAATAGCCTCAACCTTCAAAGGGTCTACCCGAATCCCATGTATATACACGATAAAACCAAGAAGTCGTCGGGATTCCACACAAAAAACACATTTGTGTGGATTCAAACGTATACGATAATAACGACAACATAGGAAAATGTCTCGTAAATGTGTCGGGTGATCTTGACGATGCATGGAATGCATTGGTAGATCGTCAAGATAGGGTTGTACAATGTGTTTAATGTCATAAAAAACGTAAGACATAGCGCGCTGAAAAGTCGTCCCAATGTTTTTAAGACAAAAAGGAAGTTTTCGGTATGCAAAGGTTCCCCAAGAGAAAATAAAAATATTCTTATGTTGATCCGTTGTTAAAATATTGATTTGATTATAAACGGAGAAATCGTCCATTAAGGAGAAAATTTCACTCCTGTCACAATCGTCAACAATCTGGTCAACGAAAGGGTTCAAATAATTGTCCTTGGGACAAGATTTTTTTATATCCCTATAATCTACACAAACACGGATCGTACCTTGTTTCTTTTTTAATGGAACAATATTGGACACCCAATCGGTCAAAGCCACAGGATAGACAAAGCCAACTTTAAGAATTTTTTCAACTTCAAGCTTAATAGCAACAGCTTTACGTGGATGCACTGGGTGAAGTCTCTGCCAAACAGGTTTAACGTTCGGGTAAGTCTTAATCTCATGCACAACAATATCAAGATCGATACCAGGTATTTCTTTATAACTCTAGGAAAAAACGTCACAGAATTCTTGAAAAAGGGTTTTATAAGTGCATACCTCATTAGTAGAACATGAGTCACCAATATGAACATTTTCCACGACTTCGAGTTTAATCGATATGTCAAGAGGAATGGTAGGTAAAACATTACTCAAGTTCTCTTCATACAAAACATCGTGTGTTGACTCAAAAATAGAAGAAATAACAACAAAGGTAGACAGAGTCGAAATCCATTGGTAACTCTCTATGGTCTCACGTTCTAGGAAGAGAATAGAACGATGATGCCCATCTTCCCATGGAGTATCTTCCATAGAAATGACTGACATGATCATCTCATCAGTAGGAAATATCACGTGGAACGGATCAAGGGATGTATCACAAAGAGAAGGAGGAGAAGGAGTTGTCGATTGAATAGCTTGATAAGTTGATTCCACCGGACTTAAAGACATTCAGTCACCATAACAAAGATAGTAACCAAATTAGGTACTATCCATGGGTCATAATACTCGGGGGTTTCATGAACATAGGTTGAGATCATGTTAATCGAGGCGACAAAAGGAGGAGGAATATCAGGTGGTGGAATAGGAAAACTACCCATCAAGTTTGACTCTTTTAAAAGACCCACGCTGACATTCTCATAACCGGGAGGTGTTTTCGAAATAAAAGGTGCATTGCTAGTATGCGAATCAGAATTAAAGAAGGTTGGTTGATCAAAAGTAATGACTTTTCCTTGGTGGGGGAAATGTAACATTTGGAAAAGAGTAGAAACAAATGCGTGCATGGAGTCAATCCAGCTATGGCCAAGTAGAAGGTTATAATCGAGAGGTGCATCAAAGACCTCAACCTTGACGTTAACCGCTTTACCTTATAACATAATAGACAATGACAGAAGAACACCATAAGGTTTAAACCCTGTACCATTAAAAGCCTTAAGAGTATTGTGTGACTTGGTAAGGGCAGGAGAGCCAATAGCTTTCCAACAAGTGATAGACATAACGCAAGTCGAGGCTTCTTCGTCAATAATAGTTCGACATATATTCTTATTTTCCACAGCCACTTGGATCTGAAACGCTAATTGAGAAGGAAGCCTTGGAATATGATTTTCCAAGTCAAATATTATTAAATTAGTATTGGTAGGATCAATTCCACCAATAGCCTTTAATAATTCCTTTCGTTGAGTAGGACAACTTTGAAGGACTTCGAGAGCCGACATCACAGAGGGTTCTTACGCAAGGTCTTCTACAATAATGTAGTTTTGGGCAGCACGTGTGTGAGGATTAAATGAAGACTTTTGAAGAATGCCCCTGGGAGGAGGATGAAGAACTATATCTAGACCCGGTCATTCGAGATGAAGAAGACCATTTGGAGGTGAAGTTGGGGGAGGAGGTTGAACCAACGGAGGTGGTAAATCATCAACTTTGTCTTTCGAAGGAGAATAATATTTGGACCGAGTTGTGACTACAACTTCATTCTTCTTGGAGTCACCAGTACACATAAGCACATAAGACGTGGTAGAGGGAGAAGGTTGGTCATGAATGACCAATTGGGCCTATTGCTGAGAAGGAAAAGGTTGCGACAAGACGGCGGGTGTAGGAGGCTTCCCGGTCGCCTGCAGGAACTTAGTAACCTCAACACGTCGTGGAAAATATTTCGTATAATGGTCGTCACCACAAATAAGGCAAGGGTAACAAGGTTTATGCTTGTCCTTGTCATCAGTAGGCTGTGTTTTTTGTTTCTCATATTGTTGATTATTATTTTTTTCTTCCTTATTCTTACCCTTCCCTTTATTTTTATTTTCATTTTTACTGGTAGGTGTAGATTGAACCGAATTGACTTCAAAAGTTTTATCGGGAGAAGGAGTAGGAGTAGGAGTATTTTGTACATTAGAAGTTGCATACTTGGGATTGAAATGACTAGCTTGTGTAGACCGAGTCTCAACATGAATGTTGCCAATCACGCCATCAATAGCATGAGAAGCTACTGGAGGTGTTAGGGTAGAATTAGTAGAAGGACGAGGAGCATCAGGGATCAAGTCGTATAATGTGCATGTTTGTGAATAAACAAGATCTAGATATTGAGCACGACTAATCATCTACTATTTAGTGACGACACCACCCATGGCGACATCACGTGATATGGGCCCAATGAGTGATTTGGTAAACCACTCATCCAATAGTTGATCAGGAAGGGGAACTTTGATTAAGCTTATTTTCCTCCACTCATGGTTATGATCAGAAATATGAGTGGAAGAGGATTGTTTAAAAGAACTCAAAATTTCGGTTCATGTCTCGTATCGAATTGGCAACTGGTAATGTGTTAATAATGCCATGGCTAAAGCGTTAAATTCGTTAAAGAATTATCATGGTAATTAAATATACCATATGGATGCCAAACCCATAAGAGTTCATTGGAAAAGTCGAAATCTTATAGAGTCGTCCATCAATGAGTTGGACGAACACTAATGATGGAAAGTCATGACGTGATTATTTAGGTCTTCTCCTAATCGACCATTAAACTTAGGAATTTCATATGGTAATTTGGTCAGTATGACAGGCCAATAAAGAGAATGCAAAATAGGATTATTCAAAATCCTAGATAAATACAGTAAATCCAAAGTAGCAAGAAAAGGCAATTGTCTATTCACTTGAGGAAACTAGTAGTTTTGAGGAGGTAGTCCCGTAGGTATACTAGTAGGACCATAAGCAATCTGTAGATAGTTAAACAATCATGACAGATTCGGTTGTGGAGGATTTTGGGTCAAATAAGCAACAGGGTTTGGGTGATTAGGTATGTTCCCTTGGAAAGGAACATTAGACTGAAAATTTTGACCCCAGGTAGGATTCATAGAACCTAGATATGGTTGTCTGAGGTGGGTGGGTACAAAAGAATTAACTTGAGGATGTTTCCCCCTAGATGATTGTTGATTCCCTTGGAAAGGAATATTCCAAGGTTGAGATTGTAACACAGGTATACTTTGCCCATAAACTAGGTTATGGCCTCCAACTTGAGGTTGCACCCCAAGTTGAGGTTGTCCCCCAATTTGAGGATTCCCCCCAAATTGAGGTTTCCCCCCAACTGGAATCTAAAAACCAGAAGTGACAGAATGATTGGTGCCCCCAACTGGGTTGGAGCCACTAGGGCCAGAACGATTAGATCCTCCAGAAAAAGGTGGAGGAGGAACGTAAGGCCCTCCGGAGAGAACCTGGGTAAGTGTAGGAACAAAGTGACTAGCAGCATTATACCCAGGAGGAACAAAAAGGTTAGACCCTCGGGATGGATTCTGGGCAAGAATAGCAATGGAATTATTCAAAGTGTTATACCTAGGGGAAAGTGACAGATTTGATCTAAGCAAAAGTGGTGTTCCAATAGGATCTTGAGTGATAACCACATTTCCAGTGGAAACAGTCATAGCTTGTGGGACCATGGTAGAGTTGGCGATTTGGAGAGGAAGAATTGAGTGAGAACCAATTAATAATTGGTCTGGACCGTGACAACATTACTGGTCGTGCCAGTAAAATGATCTAAAGGTGCTTTATAAGCAGCGGAGGTCATAGGCATTTGTGATTCCAGGAATGCTAGTTTATCAAAAATATCGTGTCTCGAGGAGGTTTTCCAAAAAACTCTAGTATTATGAACCGGGGTTCTAAATGACTCGCTTTGAAATAGTGAATCGTCTACTCCAGATTCAACAACAATTTATCCCGATGAATTCATCCAAAGAAAATGTGGATCTTGTATACACTCAATAACAGATTTGGGGGAAGTATCGATTCCTCTAAAGGAGTGGAACTTCCAATCTCATAAGCTACTTCGTTATTGACTGCTCCTTCGGGAGAGCCCTTTGGTGAGTTAGGAAGCAAAGGGAGGTAACCTTCTATATCTTTCGGAGGTATCCCTTGCATCCTACATGAATGGCGAAGGTTGATGTTGGCCGCACCAAATAAAGAACAAAACAAATCTATGGCCAACTAGAGAAACAAATAGCACTCGCTAATAAAATCTAGAAATCAAACCAAGCAAACAAACCTTCTTATTTTGAAGTCACTAGTTGGTGATGAAATCCAACGTCACAAAATCAAGACAAGAAGGGGTTGGGATAAATCGGGTGGAAAATTTACGTTGACGAACTGCTTAACGGACTTACACCCTGGTGCAAGCTCCCACACATAATCGTGGGTATACCCTCCAAGGATCCCGAGTGAGTTTGGCCAATGTCGATTCCATGTACCATGAAGACTTTCCCCTCCATAGTCACCTCGTGTAAAGACCCTAAAGAGATAGGCTACTGAGGTTACCAATTACGACAATGATTACTAGGGAAACAATTGACAATCTAATCCACACGCAAAGTGTAAAGCCCCCGGCCATCAACCCACTTGTCAGGCAATGATACTACATGAAATAACATTCTCATAAATTTAAATATAACATGCATATTAAATCTAATTAATAGATTTAACTAAATAGTAGAGAGTAATCACAAGATTACTACTAACATACAGAAGAAATGGAATTAATAATAATTCATAATTGCAACAGAATACATGATAATATTGAAAGCGTCATAGACATGCATTTTAATTGAAATTAAACATATTCATATACTTATCTTTGAAATGAAAGTAACTCCACCAACCACATGCAAACCTTCCACGAACCTCCCATCCTTAGACCATGCTGCTCATCATGCTCAGCAGTGGGTCACCCCCGAGCTGGGACCAAGCTCCACCCAAGGCAAGGGAATCCTAGACTAGATTGAGGTTACAGGAAAATTGCACAGAGCCACCAGAAGGATTCTCTCCAGGATCCTTCTTATGCCCACTACTCAAGGGCTCTCATTCCCCACATGCTTTTTCCACCTAGGAGTATACACCTTCACAAGCACAGTCCATTGGTGCTTCACCTCCCTCTTTGGGTCTCAACAACAGGCCAGATCAAGAATTCTCAGAGCTCCATAATTGGTGTTGGACTCTCTCTGGGAGAAAACCACTTCCCAACAGACTCTCTCACCTAGAGAGAGTTGCTCACAGGCCTGACAGCTTGCCTCTTCTACCATGGGCCTGACAACCCGCTTCTTAAACCAGTTTCAACCCAATTCCCATAAGGTGATCATAACAGCAACAAAAACTAGTCAATTCCACTCGGGAAACACAGAAGGCAGCAACCCAAAGATAGTTCAGGTACAAGCTCGACTCTGTAAGAGAGGATAGGCTGGGCTCACAAAACACACAGGTGACAAGGCTCAATCCATGGTTTTTCCACTAGTTTTCAGGGTGCAAGACAAGGAATCCACACAGAGGTTGAACACAGAATCAATAGTTCCGACAGAGGTGTATCGGTCTCTCAAGACAACATCACAGGATTCGGGTTTCAAATCTGCATGAGACATGCAGAGATCATACATAGAGATCCCTCAGTTCAAACAACAGATGAGATAATGGAGGACGAACCCCCATCATGGCTCAATTATTGATTTAAATTGCATGCGCCTGGCCCGACACATGTTTCCCATGAATCTGCATGCACTCCATCAAGCATGTGTTCCCTTTTGCACACGTTGGATCTATATGTGTTGCCTCTCCCAGGACTTAGGATAAAAAAAACATGTTTTCCCACAGCTTTAGAATAATAATAAAATATTATTCTCAAGGACTTAAGTCCCTAATATTAGCCTCTCTTTCCAACCTTTCAGCCTGTTTTCCCTTAACCACCTTGTGGAAGCTTAGTCCCCCATTACTCTTTCTTTGTGGTTGGTTTACACACAGTAATGTTTAATCTTTATTAATGTTCTGCATATTACATATACAAAAATAGGCTCCTGGCCTTTAACACCTAGGCTCTCTAGCCTATTAAACACATAAGCCTACCAACTTATCAATACTCGGCTCACCAGCCTACAAAACATGATTTACAATTCATAAACATGATTACAACAGGGCTCATCCTTAGGGATATTACAATCCCCTCCCCTTATTTTTTCATTGTCCTCAGTGCAACTTTCACACAACATCAGCAAGATTTTCAAAATATTAAAAAAGATGTGGATATTCTGCCCGCATAGCATCTTCATGTTCTCGAGTCACATCCTCAAGACCATACCAGGTCCACTGGACCTTTACAAGACCTATGGCTCAATTCCGGAGCTATTTGCTTTTCCGGTTCAATATGCACACAGGATGCACTTGCAAAACACCTTCTTGCTCCACCTGAATCACATTCCAATCAATTACATGATTAGCATCAGGTATATATTTCTTAAGCAATGAAACATGAAACACATTATGCACAGTCGTGGATGCAGGTAATGCAAGCATATATGCAAATGGTCCAATCCTTTCTAGGATTTCAAATGGCCCACAAAATCTGGATGCCAACTTGGCGTAGTTTCCTAGCTTCATGGAACTTCTATTGGCTTTCACTTTCAGGAAAACATGATCACCCACTTTAAACTCTCTGTGGGTTCTGTTTTTATCAGCATAACTTTTCTGCCTATCTTGGGTAGCTTTCAAATTCTGCTTAATTTTTAGCATTTGTTCTTCCATTTCCTTGAGCAACTCTGGCCCAACTACTGCCCTATCAGCTGGATTATCCCATCTTACTGGAGTATTGCACTTTTTTCCATAAATTGCTTCAAATGGTCTCATCTTCAACGATGCTTGATAGCCATTATTGTAGGCGAATTCTACCAAGTGTAGGTAGTCTTCCCATTTCGATGGTTTATCCATCACATATACACTTAGCATGTCTTCTATTACTCAGTTCACCCGCTCTGTCTACCCATCCAACTCAGGATGACAGGTTGTACTAAAGTTCAGATTCGTTTTGAACCCCTTGAATAACCCTTTCCATAAATTTGAGGTAAATTTTGGGTCTCTGTCAGAAACAATTGTCTTGGGAATTCTGTGCAATCATGCCACTTCCTTCATAAATATGTCGGCAACATCCGTTTCCTTGTGAGTAGTATTTAATGGAATGAAATGGGTAGATTTCATAATCTTGTCCACTACCACCATGATTGAATCATGTTGTTTTCTTGTTCTGGGCAATCCTGTGATGAAATCCATTGTCACCACTTCCCACTTCCACCCAAAAATGGGTAAAGGTTGCAGCAACCCTGTTGGGTGCCTATGCTCATCTTTAACCTTCTGGCACTCCATACATCTGGCGATGTATTCAACAATCTATTTCTTTATACCTATCCAAAAGTAATGTCTCTTGACTACTACCATAGTTTTCTGATATCCAAGGTGCCCTGCATAAGGCACATTATGCATTTCATGAAAAATCACAACTTTCAAATCCTGGACATTAGGTACACAAATTTTGTTCTTGTACAGAAGTATTCCATCAGTTTCCAATTTATAATTTTCCACTTTCTGTGGCATCTCACCTTGTTGTAGCTTTGATACCAAATCCCTGTACTGCAAATCGGTATTTGCAGCCTCCGAAATTTTGCCTTTAATATCAGTTCGGTGCATGCTAATGGTTGTAGCATGTAATTTATGTACTCTCTTGTTGAGTGTATCAACCACTTTATTCTCCTTCCCTTTGATATGCTTGATATCAAAATAATACTCATAGATAAACTTCAACCACCTACTCTATCTAGCGTTCAAGGTTGGTTGATCAAACAAATACTTCAGACCATTATGGTTTGTCCTCAGTTCGAACCTCCTTCCCATGAGGTAATGCCTCCATTTCTTTAGAGAGTGTACTATGGATGCCAACTCTAAATCATGAGTTGCATAGTTCCTTTCGTGCTCTTTCAATTTTTTGGATTCATAACAAATTACGAACCCATTCTGACTGAGGGCTCCTCCCAGTACTTCTTTGCATGCATTTGTACACTCTACAAAGTATTCATTTGGAGCTACAATCCTTAGGATTGCAGCACTAGTTAACAATTGCTTCAATTGCTGGAAGCTTCTCTCACAATCTTTTGTCCACTGAAATTTGTTCTCCTTCCTTTGCAAGGAAGTGATAGGGTGATCTATCCTCGAGAACCCTACGATAAACCTTCTATAATAACTAGCTAGACCCATAAAGGATCTGACTTTTGTCATGTTCTTTGGCGTTGACCATTCTCTGATGGCCTCAATCTTCTCAGGATCTACAACTATCCCATCCTTCAAAATAATATGCCCCAAGTAATGGATTTGCTACTGATAAAATGAACACTTTCTCAATTTGGCATACATTTGGTGCTCTCTTAGCACCTAAGACACCATCCTCATATGTTGTTCATGCTCTTCCTCTGACTTGGAATACACCAAAATGTCATCCAGGAAGACTATGACAAACTTGTCTAGATATTCCCTCAATACACCATTCATCAGGCACATAAAAACAAGGGGTGCATTTGACAGTCCAAACAACACCACTGTGAACTCATAATGACCATACCTTGTTCTAAAGATAGTCTTGTTGATGTCTTCATCCTTTATCCTTACCTGGTGATATCCCGACCTGAGATCTATTTTTGTAAATATCTTCGCATCCTTCAATTGATCGAAGAGGTCATCAATCCTCGGCAGAGGGTATTTGTTCTTTACAGTTACTTTGTTCAATTGTCTGAAATCGATACACAATCTCAGCATGATGTCCCTCTTATTCACGAACATGAAAATGGCACCCCAAGGTGACACACTTGGGCGTATATACCCCTTCTTCAGAAGCTCTTCAAGCTGCAATTACAGTTCTTTCAACTCTGGCATACTCATTCTGTAAGGAGATTTCGACACTGGAGTTTCTCCAGGCATCAAGTTTATAGAGAAGTCAATATCTCTTTTCAGAGGTAGTCTGGGTACCTCTTGGAATACATCTTCAAAATATTTTAGTACCATATGATCTCCAATCTTTGAGATCTCATCCTTATATGTTTCCTCCACATGGGCTGCAAATAATTGGCATCCTTTTCTGTAGCACTTCTTTAGCTGCATTGCTCAGATTTCTCTAATAGAAAAACTTATGGGAATTCCTGGGATTGTTCTCTGATTCCCTTCCTCATCTAGGAAGGTGAATTCCTTTCTATGAAATTCCAAGATGGCATGGTGCTGGTTCAACCAGTCTATCCCAATTAGACAGTCATAAGAACCTAAAGGCAGGATGTTCAATTCAGGCTTTATGCTCAGTCCATTCATGTCCATTGGACATAACTTAACTAACTCAGTGACTCTTCTATTGGTTCTTGTAGCCAACTTCACTAACCAAGACTTTTCATGTTTGCTTCTCAACAAATGAAAACTCCCCACCACTCTAGGATCTATATAACTATGTCTAAGCCCTAAATCAATTAAAATAGTAAATGGTTGGTTGTTAATCATACCTTCCACTTCAATCATGTGTGAATGAAATTCATCTTGCTTGTTGTCTAGGGATGCATAGATCCTTGGCATTCTACTGCCCCATGTCCTCCACTATTTCATCTTTCTAAACATTATGGATATCTCTCACTTTGCCATTTTTATGGGGACAATCTCTGTACTTATGGTTTCCCTGACAACCCCAACATTGAATGGGTGTTTGCCTTGGCCTTTGTTCCCCTACGTCCACCATTCTCGGCTCTCTAAATGATGGTTGTCCTTGAGGATTGCTTCTAAAAAAGGGTGGCTTAGTTCCCTTCTTCCTCTGATCCATTTGGAATTTATTCTTGTCATCCCAAGCCTTCCGAAAGTAGGCTTTTCTCCTTGTTGCTCATATAAGCATTTCACTCTTTTTATAGTTTCTTCCATAGTCTTAGGGTCATCATACTGAGTCTTTTCCCCAATGGAAGGTGGCATTCCACTCAGATACCTTTGAATCTTCACAGTATCATCTTTGATGAACAGAACATACTTCAGTAATTCCAAAAATCTTCATTTGTATTCATCAATGGTCATGCTGCTCAGCTTGAGTTCAAAGAACTCTTTCATCTTTCTATCATAATATATTTTAGTCAAGTATTTCTTCTCAAAATACCTCTTTAATTCTTTCCAAGTGATATCTTTCTCTCTAATGTTTTGCACCTCCACAAGTTGATCCCACAACATGGATGTTTTTCCTTTCAGTTGATACATCACAATTCTTCTTTTTGCATGAGAGGAATAATTCTGTAGTTGGAAATATTTCCTCATGCCAAACAACCATGTCTCAGCATATTCCTCCTTATGTTCTCCATCAAACGTTGCAGGCTTAATATTATTCATTTCTCCTTTCAATTCATCCACTCCAGACCTCCTATGCTTTCTGGTAGGATATGGGCTTGAAATACTGTGTGCTTCCTTATTGAAATGCTTTGGGGAGCGACGTCGATGTCTACTAACACTCCTTGATCTTCTTTTTTTCTCAGGGCTCCTACGACTCCCTGTTTTGCTTGAGTCACTCTCCTTTTCCAATTTCTCTTCGATTCTTTCCAAACTCTTTAACAACTTTACGTTGAATTCACCTTGTTTTTCCTGAGCTTTCCTGAGCTTTATGTTATCTGCTCAGTGAGTTTGGCCATCTTTCTATAATCTTTCAATGATTTTCATCATGTTTCTCTCCTTATCTATCTCTTCTCCATGCCCATTGGAGTTCGACCCTTCAACTCCCAAATGAACATCCATTCCTTTTGCTTCATTCTCTGAACTGGAAGCAGTTTTTGCCTCTTCCGTTTCTTTTGCACTCAGTGAAAATTCTATTCGGTTCTGGCACCTATTGAACTTCTGCATCACAATGTGCAGACAACCGGAATTTCTCAGGCCATTATTCCTTAACAATTCCCACAGCATTCAAAAACCAACATGATTTAAGAAAACCATTTATTTTTCATGAATTTTTCGATCTCTGCTCGGCTCTGTAACAATTTCAGGCCTTATCCCTTTTCTCTTAGCCTCATCCCCTGCAACCACGGGCTGTGACCAAACACTAGACCAATAAGTTCTTAATCAAGACTTCAGGATCTCGGGTGTCGAAAGCCTTCATGCTTACTTCCTTTCAATCTCGTAACTTCTAAACTTCCAACTCCTCTATCCTCTGGGCCCATAGCACAGTTGTCACCCACCACGGTGGTGACACGTGGTGCACTTAGGAAGGTACACATCACCCCAGGCAACGTCATCCTTCCCCACTGCATCAACCTTTTTCTTCAGAACCCACCGGCACATGGCACACATCCCATGTGTCCACATCCATCCAAGTGGCGTTAGCATGACCCACTACTTCGGCTCTTCGGGACTTCGTAATTTCGATTTTTTATAGTTTGTGCATCAACCCATCCCACTTCTCTCGATAGTCAAATTCCTGAAATTACAATCTGCCACAAGATCTAACAGTCAGGCTTCTTCTCAGATCTACGGCATAGATCCCTTCTGGAATATCAAAGTTTTGGGTTTCTAAGGTTTGTGCCTCAGCGTACCCAACTTCTCGTGATTTTTGAACTCCGAAAGGATTCTAGGATAACCATCATGTACCTTCTCCAAATATGACAGTCATAAAGGTTTTTCCTCTCCTTTCGAATAGATCCTACGGCTCGAACACCCTAAGAGTTGAGTTCTCTCTCTCTCTATGGTCAAATACCACGTCGGCTTCGGTTTTATTCTATCGCTACTCATCCTAAGCTTCGTAACACGGCCAAGTAACCCCTTGGCACTCAGAAACATTCTAAGGTTAAAAATTGGTTCCATCTGAACACCATTTCCACTCAAAACCTTGGGTCCAAAGACCACTTATCCGACCCATCCAGGCTTAGTGTGGAAACTATGCCTCTAATACCATATTGTAATGCCCCCGACCATCAACCCACTTGTTGGGCAACGATACTACACTGAATAACATTCTCATAGATTTAAATATAACATGCATATTAAATCTAATTAATATATTTAACTAAGTAGTATAGATTAATCACAAGATTATTGCTAACATATAGAAGTAATAGAATTAACAGTAATTCATAATTGCAATGGAATACATGATAATATTGCAAGCGTCACAGACATGCATTTTAATATAAATTAAACACATGCATTTACTTATCTTTGAAATGGTAGTAACTCCACCAACCACGTGCATACCTTTCACGAATGTCCCAACCTTAGACCACACTACTCATCACGCTAAGAAGTGGGTCAACCCTGAGGTGGGACCAAGCTCCACCCAAGGCAAGGGAATCCTAGACTAGATTGAGGTTACAGGAAAACTGCATAGAGCCACTGGAAGGATTCTCTCCAGGAGCCTTCTTACGCCCACTAATCATGGACTCTCATTCCCCACATGCATGTTCCACCCGAGAGTATACACATTCACAAGCACAGTCCATCGGTGCTTCACCTCATTCTCTGGGTCTCGGCAACATCCCGAATCAGGAATTCTCAGAGCTTCGTAGCTAGTGTTGGACTCTCTCTGGGATAAAACCACTTCCCAGCAAACTCTCTCACCTAGAGAGAGTTTCTCACATGCCTGACAACCTGCCTCTTCTACCACGGGCCTGACAACCCGCTTCTTCAACCAGTTTCAACCCAATTCCTGTAAGGTGACGATAACAGCAACAACAACTAGTCAATTCCACTCAGAAAACACAGAAGGTAGCAAACCAAAGACAGTTCAGGTACGGGATCGACTCTGCAAGAACGGATAGGCTAGGCTCACAGAACACACAGGTGACATGGCTCAATCCACGGGTTTTCCATTGGTTTTCAGGGTGCGAGACAAGGAATCCACACAGAGGTTGAACATAGACTCAACGGTTCCGACATAGGTGTATCAGCCTCTCAAGAAAACATCACAGGCTTCAGGTTTCAAAGTTGCGTGAGGCATACAGAGATCAGACGCAAAGATCCCTCAGTTTATATAGCGGACGACAGAATGGAGGATGAACCCCCATCATGGCTCAATTCTTGAGTTAAATTTCCTGTGCCTAGGCTGACACATGTCTCCCATGAAGCTGCATGCACTCCATCAAGCATGCGTTCCCTTTTTCACAGGTTGGATCTGTATGTGTTGCCTCTCCCAAGACTTAGGATAAAAAAAACATGTTTTTTCTATAGCTTTAGAATAATAATAAAATATTATTCTCAAGGACTTAATCTCCTAAGCTTAGCCCCTCTTTCCAACCTTTCATCCCCTTTTCCCTTACCCACCTTGTGGAAGCTTAGTCCCCCATCACTCTTTCTTCATGGTCGGTCTTCATGCAACAATGTTTAATCTTTATTAATGTTCTGCATATTACATATACAAAAACATGATCCTGGCCTTTAACACTTAGGCTCTCTGGCCTAATAAACACATAAGCCTACCAGCTTATCAATACTCATCTCACCATCCTACAAAACATGATTTACAATTCATAAACATGATTACAACAGGGCTCGTCCTTGGGGATATTACACAAAGGCAGGGTATCTAGCCCGAAATCAACTCGAGAAGGTCCCCACAGGATTTTCTTCTCAAGTGACCCCCAATAATAAGCGCAATCTCTACACTAAGACCAACAAAGAAGGGTGAGTAACTCTGTCAGTCCCAATGCAACCTCATGATTGACCCTTGTGTTAGAAGGGCTTCTCGGGACAAAATGCAGCAAGTGGATTTGAACTCTCCCTATCACAAGATATTATTGTGTGTTTTGATTCTTTGGATAGTGTGACTTACAACCTATTCCAAAGCACTATCCTAGCTAATGTTGGTGAAGAGAATTTCTAGAAAATAAAAGTTGTTAATAAATTTTAAAATTACGTTGTATTTTAAAGGATGTTGTTTAATCAAAAGGGAGATGGAAATGAAACTAATGACGTATGTGACCTTGACCCAATAAAGTGAAAGAAGTGATGAATATGCAATCTTTCAATTCGATGAACTCTAATTACAGTAGGGAGAAGGTATCTCTTTTTGAAATACAAAAGCTATGGAACACAATTTCTCAATTTCGAATGAACAAAATTCCAAATAATCATAAGCTACAAAATTTTCCAATTTTCTCTTTTCACAAATATCTTGAATGCAATAATTTTCTTGTGAAAGATCACTAAAAAGAAGAATGACTTCAGTTCTTTCTTTCTCAAATCAGATTAGAGATGTAATGAAGAAAAGAAAGCGTAATCTAAGAAAATTAACACATTCTCAACACAATTCCCAAATCAAACCCATAATGTAGACAAAAACATGAAACATGAAACATGAAACATGAAACATGAAATGATAAGAAAGTCTTTTGTCAAATGCAAACAAAAATGTCTCTCAATCAATAAACAATTTGGAAAGTAAAAACAATCCAAAACTTCAAATAAATCAAAGACTCTTTGTCAAACAAGCACTTAGGACCGAGATCTAGAGATTATACCCTTGCGACAAGAATCAAAAGCAAAACTTGCAAAATTTACAAAGAAAAACTTTCAATTTCCGAAAATCAATCAAATGCAAGCTTCAAACTTATAAATCAATCAATCGCTGGTATCATAAGTTCACCCCAGGCAATTAAGGAAAAACTGTCGCGGGTTGCAGTGGAGCACAGTGCGATGATCTAGGGTCATCACATGCTGCCACTAGAGTACAGTGTGACGTCGTCGCACTGGTCTGCACCAGTAGAGTGTGACGTCAGAGGATCATCGCGGTCTGTCTATATAGTACAGTGCGACGATCTCTGTAACTAAAGGAAAATGGAATGACGGAAAAAAAAACCTTACTGAACCTTCAGACCCAAGGAGTCTAGATGGATCACCCACAGACTCAGAGAATGAAATTTACCAAAATAAGGTAGGCTAAAAGAAAATAAGAGGCAAAAAACCAAAATAAAGTCGCATCCCCAATGGAGTCACCAATTTTGTTATCAAATTAATCGGTAAATGCGGACATAAACACATCTCCCTAGATTCCATAGGAAATTAGAACAAAACATAACAGAATGCACACTTCGCCTTAAACTTCATCATCATATGAACTAGTTTAATGGGTTACAAGTGACATACCTTTTAAATGACGCTTGTCCCCGCTAACGTTCTCTTTGTAGATCCTTCCTTAAGTTTGCAAAATAGTAAGTTTGTCTAAGAATTAGAAACCAACAAAGAAGGGAAACAAAGATATATATATTCTAATGAATTCTATGTATATGATCAAGGAATTATACAATAGAAGACGAGATGCTTATATAGGGAAGAAACGCATTATTGTATTAAGTGAATAGAAAGTGGGGAATACAACCTATGCCTTGATGTTGCAAGGTCCCATTTAAATGGCTCTTTTCTTCAACACACACACCTTTGCTCCAAAATGACTTGAATGAAGAATATCCACAATCTGACTTGAAGAACTAAAACAAATCTCTCAAGCATAATTTGAAGTAGAACTCTCCATACAAATCTTAGCCTATTCAACCTTAGCCTTTTCCATGAGAGATATCTCCTTATATAGTGTGAAAGAGAGATGGATGAGGAGTTTAGGATGATCCCACCAAATCAGAGAAGCGAGTAAGATCCAAATCGATCGGATGCCACCTCATATTCTAGAAGATCCCCTTCTAGGACATTCATGAAATCTGACTTTTCCCATGCTTAAACATCGTCGCACCCTATGTACAAGCAGCCTGCGATGATGTCACAGTCCAGGTTTAGGGAAGAGTGCGACAATCAGGAATCGTCGCACCCCATGCATATAGCAGGGTACAACGACCTTCCTTGACATGGTTTTTGAGATAGGAAAGCAAATCATTTTTCCCATTGAGAAAGTCTCTTTTAATATTTTTAGGGAACATCGACACATGTTGTCAGGTGATCACCGAGGTGACCAAAATAATGTGTAACAACCATGCACCAGTTAGAAAATAGCATGGAACTTGTAAAAATGGATTTATATCAAGACAAAGTAGCAATGAAATAAGTGACCAATCAACATACATTTTGTTAATTAATTATGTTATATAAAGTTCTTAGTATACTAGGTGTTTTTTGTAGAATCTATACCACTCACAAGTGTTGGGCAATTTTTCCTTGGGATATAATTAGGCTTTGTTATAAGCTAGTAGATAGTAAGGTATATAGTGTTTTTATGTCAACTTTGAAACAAACTTAGATGTAAGTGCTACATAACTATATCACAGTGTTTTTTTATTAATTTAAATCTCCCAATTATAGTTTTTTTTTTAAATCACAAGGATTAGATCCAAGAAACCTCTAGTGTGAGGTGGAATTTCAAATTTGCAATAAAAAACATAAATGAAGAAATTCTAATATGGGATCAAAATGATCTTGGTAAAAATCGCTCTTTTGATGAAGAGGGAGTTGGTATTTTGGTTGTGTTGTACCTAGGCATGGTACTTGACCTTGTTAATGTTGATTAAGTGTGAAACCCTAGGACACTTGTGAGAAGTGTTGGGACTCTTGAAGTGTTGTTCCACTCATTTGTTGTTGATTTTTTCCTTGAGGTGTGCTGCAAGTTTGCAAGATGATGACCATTATTCTTTAAGAGTGTGACAGGTTGGATCGTTCTTCCAATTTCATGCCTTGGAAGCTAACGTTGCATCAAATTCTTATGGAGGAAGCTAAGATTTGAAAACATTTTGAGAAAGTGATAGATACCCCTACTTGTCAAATGAATTCGACTACCCGTAACAAGGAGGAAGAAAAAAGGAAAGTGAATCATTCTTAATCCGATAAAGGATCACTTCATCCTTCATATTGTAGAGAAGAAGACTAGTAAGGATATGTTTGATGCTTTGATTAGTTAATTTCAACATACTTGTGTTTCTTAATAGATTGTTAATTTCCAGAAGTGTCCTTAGACACGTAATTTTATCGATTAGATAAAAATTATTACATAATAGGTGAGAGGCATAGCATATATATAACATCTTTAGCCTTATCTCAACATGCCATGTGTCCTTGACCAACAACTCAAGGATGATCACTATGACAAGGATATGGCAAGGTCAATCTATCTCCTAGGAAATACACAACTTCTAGAATAACTTTATTATTCTAGGAAAAATACCTATCTAAATAAACTTTAGGATTATTAGTTTAACATTCTCCCCCTTAGTCATGAAGTTTATTTTAACAAATGAAAATTCCATCTCTAAACTTGGTGAAATTTATTTTTCTTAATGGCTTGGTGAAAATATATGAAGTTTGATCTTCAAATGGACAATATTCTACTTGATAATGTCATCATTGATGAGTATTCTAATGAAGTGATACTTGATGTTGACATGCTTGGTCTTGCTATGAAATATTGGATTCTTGTCCATCTTTTTTTCTGACTAATTGTCAATCAATAAAGTGGTTGGTGTTTTTTTAATAGCACCAAGATCCTACAAAATTCTATGTAGCAAGATAATTTCACATGCTTCTTCCCAAGATGAAATGTATTATTCCCCTGCTAAAGAATTTTCCATTGTATCTTATTTTTTACAACTCCAATATATTGTTGTTGAACCCATATTCATAAATAACCCGATGTTGATGTTCCATCGTCGATATCACTAGCAAAATATGCATCTAATATGCAACAAGTGTAAAGTTGTTATTCTTCTTATAGAGAAGCCCAAAATATTTTGTTCCTTGGATGTAACTAAGGACTCTTTTTGCTACATTCCAATGACTTTCTCTAGGTTTCAACATGAATCTGGAAAGAATACTAACTGTGTATGAAAAATCTAGACAAGTGTTTTTTATATAAATGTGGCTTCCAATCAACTAGCTATAGCTAGTACTATTCACCAATTCCCCCCCTTCAAAGTCGAAATTTTATGTTTTTATCCATAGGACTAAGAGAGGGCTTACAATCCTCCATGCCAAATTTATTTAAAAAATCTGTAGCATACTTGGTTTGACTGAGGAATATTTGATCATGTTGTTGTGAAACTTCCACTCCGATATAGTATCGAAGTCGCCTAAATTTGTCATTTTGAATCCTTTTTAAAGTTCTTGTTTCACTTGATAGATGTGATCTTCACAATTCCCTGTAATGATTAAGTTATCAAGATAAAGAATAATGACAACCAAGTTTTGACCTTGCATCCTGAAATACAAAGTATCATCATAGTCACTCTGATGAAAATCAACATGCCCAAGGTATTCATCTATTTTGGCAGACCATGCTCTAGGTGTTTGTTTCAAGCCATATAAAGTTTTAATAAGTTTGCAAACTTTGTGCTCCTTTCCTTCAACTTCAAAACCTAGTGGTTGAGTCATATAAACTTCTTCTTTAATATCACCATTAAGAAATGCACTTTTGACATTCATTTGGTGGAGTGTCCAACCATACTGTGCAGCAAGATTTATTAACATTTTGATTTTGTTCCACTTTGTTGTTGGAGAAAATGTTTCTTCGTAGTCAATTCCTTCGTTTCTAGGAAATCCTTTTGTGACAAGTCTTGTTGTATAGTTATCTACTTCACCATTTTCTATATACTTAATTCAGTAATCCCATTTGCAGCCGATGGGTTTAACGTTTGTTGGAAAATCAACAAGTTTTCATGTTCCATTTGCAATTATTGAATCATAATCATCCACCATGGCTTTTTTCCATTATTTGTGCTTCCTTGCTTCTGCAAAAGTTGTTGGTTCAATGGAATCATTACTAGGGAAAAATTCGAGTGAGATGTAGTTGAACTTATAGTTCTTGCTTTGTTATCTTCACTGGGTGAACATATTTAAGCAGTTGTGTGAAACATTTTGATGTACTTTATTGTCCTTGCTTACTACAATTGATCTATCTTGTATTGAAGAATCACCATATGAAGAAGAGTTATCTAACTCTTGAACATTTTGTTGGGTATGTGTTATATTCTTTGCATGACTAAAACAAAATTGCCTTGGGAAACACGTCACCTTCTTTGCCTCGATTTTTAGGTCGCCTCGATTTTCATGCCCATTGTTGGGCGGTTTTTCGGCACATGATTTTTTCGCCAATCTTTTTCTATTTCCAATTAAGGAATTAGGGTTTTTTACTAATCCAAGTCATTGGATTAGGGTTTTGGATATCGCTGGCTCCTATATGTATATTGTATTGTAAACAATGTATGATATGAATGAATATAGAATATGTTGGTTTTCCCGATTTGGGTTTCTAGGGAAAAAATATCTGTGTAATGTGTGTATATGCCATTGTATATTTTTTGTTCTTTTACTGAAAATCAATTTGCAGTAAATAATTGTACAAGGTTAAAATCTACATTTGGTATCAGAGCAATTATTGGTTTCAGGGGGACGCCTTTGTGGTCAAGGGTTTGGCTCGGGACTGTGATAAGCCTTGTTATAGTGAGAGATCTGTGGTATTGATTCTTCAAGTGAAGAGAAATGGCGAGCAGTTCAAAAATGGAGATCGAGAAGTTTAATGGGAAATTTTTTTAGTTGTGGAAGCTCAAGATGGAAGATCTGTTGGTGGATAGAGATCAGTGGATCACAGTGGATCCAGGTACTGCACCTACAGGAACTTCAACAGATGACTGGAAAAAATTGTATCAGAAGGCGAAGAGCACAATCCCAATGTCTCTCAGATTTTGTATTACTGAATGTGTTAGAGGAAGCTGCAACCAAGGATTTATGGGATAAGTTGGGGAACTTGTATCAGTCTAAGTCCCTAGTAAATAAACTATTCCTGAGAAAGAAGTTGTATAATCTGAGGATGAGGGATGGAGACTCAGTGGCAGATAATTTAAACACCTTCAATACTATAGTAAGTCAGTCAGTATATGTTGAGATTAAAATTTTAGATGAAGATAAGTGTATCAGTTTACTGTTCACTTTACCAGACTCGTGGGATAGTCTAGTTGTGGAAATAGGTAGTAATATAATTGCCTTGAAGTTTGATGAAGTGGTCTCATCCTTGTTGTCGGAGAAGATGAGATGAAATAACATGGAAGGACAGAGCACAGATGCATTATTTGCAAGAGGATTCTCCCAGGAAAGAAATAGATCTAAGTCCTCAAGTGGGAGATCTAAGTCTAAGGGTAGATATAAATCTCCCGGAAAGTTTGTAAAGGTATGTTGGAGATGTGGAAAAGAAGGGCACTACAAGAAGCAGTGTAGATCCAAAGTTGAGAAAAAGAAGGGATCTAAAGAATCCCCTTCTACAAAAGAAAATACCTCCAAGGAAGAAGGAGGGTATGTGTACTTGGCTTCTTCAAGCACACATGCAGATCATGAGGCATGGTTGGTTGACTTGGGTGCATCCTTTCATATGACTCCCCACAGGGAGTGGTTCTATGAATATGAAAGATATGATGGAGGTAATGTTTTCCTACATGATGACTCGACAACCAAAATCATAGGACGAGGAAAAGTCAAGTTGAGGCTCATAGATGGAAGGATTATAACACTACCTGGTGTTCTGCACATCCCAGGATTGGCCAAAAAAAAAAATTCTATAAGAAAAATGGACGATGCAGGGGTAAAAACAATATTTGAAAATGAAACCTACAGGATGGTTCGAGGAGCAATGGTGTTGTTGAAGGGAGTTCAATTTGGAACTCTATATAAGCTGCAAGGAAGCACTATTAGCGATGGGTGTAATAGTTCCATTGTTCCTGATATTGGAGTTGAAGAAGAAAGAACTCCTACAGTCTCTGGAGAAAAGGTTATGATGTGGCATCAAATATTGGGGCATATTGGAGAGAAGGGTATTCAACTTCTAAATGGTAAAGGTATGGTTGAAGGTACATCTAACTACTCTTTGGATTTTGATTTTTGTGAACATTGAGTATATGGGAAGTAGAATCAAGTAAGATTCCTCTCTGGTGCAACGAGGGCAGAAGGAATTGTATAGCTAGTTCATAGTGATGTGTTTGGACTTGTGTCGGTTCCATCATTGGGAAAATATGTGTACTATGTCTCATTTATAGATTAATTCTCGAAGAATACTTGGATATATTGTCTTAGGAAGAAATATGAAATATTTGACAGGTTTAAAGAGTTTAAGACTCTTTTTGAGAATCAAATAGAGAAAAGAATTAAGGTGTTGAGGAAAGATAATGGTGGAGAGTTTTGTGGGAATGAATTTGAATAATTCTATAAGAAGTGTGGTATATCAAGGCAAAAGACTACTCCATATACACCTCAGCAGAATGGAGTTGCAGAAAGGATGAATATAACACTGATGGAAAAATCAAGGTGCATGCTCAGTGGTGTTGGGTTAGGGAAAGAATTATGGGGAGAGGCAGTGGGTACCGCATGTTACCTGGTCAACAGATCACCCTCATCAACACTGGATGACAATACTCCACAAGAGGTATGGAATGATAGGAAACCTTCTCTCACACATCTCAAAGTATTTGGTTGTGAAGCATATGTTCATGTTCCAAAGGAAAACATGAGTAAGCTAGATAAGAATGTTGAAAAGTGTATCTTTATTGGGTATAAAGATGGTCTTAAAGGTTATAATCTTTGGAACATAGAAACTAATAAGGTTGTGTATAGTCGAGATCTAGTATTTAGAGAAATCAAGGATGTTGTCAAATGGGAAATCCTACCAAATAAGGAAGAACCAGAGAAAATTGAGTTTGATTTAAAGGACGATGAATCAAACTCTATAGAAGAACATGAATCAAAAGAAGAAGATCATCATACTCCAGTATTGAGGAGATCGGGTCAGGAAAGAAGGAAACCGAAAAGGTATGCTCCACTTGATTTTCGTTCAAATTTTGATTTGAATATAACTGATGATGATCCTAGAATTGTCAGGGAGGCAATGGATTCAGAGGATGCAAAAATATGGAAAAAGGCCATGGATGAAGAAATAACATCCTTGGATAAGAATGAGGCTTGGGATCTAGTGGAGTTGTCGACTAGAAGAAATCTCATTGGAATGAAATGGGTATTTAAAAGAAGTTTAATGCAGAAGGAAAAGTGGAGAAATAAAAAGCTCGGTTAGTAGCAAAGGGTTATTCCCAGGTTGAGGGAATTGATTTTGGTGAGATTTTTTCTCCCGTTGCCAAGTTAAATTCTATTAGATTTTTTTTATATGTTGTTGTTGCATTTGATTTTGACATAGAACAGATGGATGTAAAGACAACATTCCTACATGGGGATCTATAAGAAGAAATCTATATGAAGAAGCCAGAAGGTTTTGTTGTGAAGGGAAATAAGGAGCTGGTATGCAAACTGAAAAAGTCCCTGTATGGTTTAAAACAATCACCAAGGATGTGGTATTAAAATTTTGATACTTATATGCTGGGACTTGGCTTCACAAGAAGCAAAGAGGATCACTATGTGTATTTTAAATTAATTGGTGATCATTTGATTTATTTGGTCTTGTATGTGGATGACATGTTGCTGATAGGAAACAACAAGGAGATTATCCAGGATGTGAAAATTCGATGGTTCTCTAAATTTGACATGAAGTATCTTGGTGCTACAAATTTAATTTTGGGCATGGAAATTAAAAGAGATCGGAAAAACAGGAAACTCTGGTTAAATCAGAGAAAATATGTGGAGGCAATATTATAGAGGTTTAATATGCAACAATGTAAAACAGTCAGGGTCCCTATTCCTGTAGGTGTAAATTTATCTATGGATTAGTGTCCCAATACACAAGAAGAGGAGGAGGAAATGTCTCATGTTCCTTATGTGATTTTGGTTGGTATTTTGATGTATGCAATGGTCTGTACTAGACCATACATTGCACATGCAGTGGGAGTTTTGAGCATCTATATGTCAAAACCAGGGAAGGAACATTGGATAGCAATAAAGAGGGTTTTCAATTATTTGCATGGAACTACTAGCTATGGATTGTGATATCAAGGAAGACCAGGATTGGACATAGTGTTGGATATACATGTATTTGTGGATGCATACTGAGCTGGAGATCTGGATCGTAGGAGATCTACAAGCGGGTATGTGTTTAACTTGTTTGGTGGAGCAATTAGTTGGATGAGAAAAAGACAATATGTAGTGGGACTTTCAACTACAGAAGTTGAATACATGGCAGCCACTCATGAAAGCAAGGAAGCAATATGGTTACAAAGATTGTGTTCAGGTATTGGGTTGGTACAACAAGCTGTAAGGATAGATTGTGATAGTTAGAGTGCAATTTTTCTGG